>QANX01000642.1:1715-73461 GCA_003254975.1 Ochetophila trinervis | reverse complement strand
TTTTTTTTTTTTTTTTTTTGTGAAAAAAGTTGGGTTGCTTTCGAGCGAAGTTATATTAATATATATATGTAAATGTATGGTCCGGCCCGTGTCACGGTTTATTGTATATTATACTTTCTGGCGATTATAGTTTGCTGACGTGGTAATTAGACGCTAGGTGCTAGTTTGCTAAGGTTGGAATGGGTTTTTTATTGAACGTTACTCGATGCAGAGTATATCTTTGACTTCCCACTGTTGAAGTCGGCATAGGTAAAACGTCTATTTATTTATTTTACTTTAAATTTTTTACATTAATTAAGTTTTTAAAAAGGTGTTGGAAATTTTTTTACAATAAATTTTTTTTTGTGAATAATAAACTTGATTTTAACATGTTTATATATAAATATATGTATATGCTTTTTTTCTTTTGGTGAATAATACATGTATATGCTTCATATATGTGTATGAATGAGATATATATGTTTGAGTTTGAGATATAGAAAGATTTTTATGAATGCTTTTTGAAGGAAATTTGGTAATTTGGAAACGTAAAGATATAAACACAGGGTCGGTGCTGCTGGGGTGTGAATAATATTGTTTCCCATGCATTAAAATTTTGAAAAAAATATAGTGATTAAGAATTTATTTTTTTTTTAAATAATAATTTAGTTTGATATCGCAGTTAAATATTAAAATTTTTTAGATTTAATAATTATACTAATACATGTAAAAATTTAAAATTAGTCTAGGCTGACTTTATATGTGAATCTAAAATGGATCCAAAACACATCAGTTTAACATGTTAAAAATATAATAATTCAACTTATATGGACCAGATTTTTCCACGCTAGCAACAAGCGGAAGGATACATTGCAAACAAACATACTCTGGCTCCTCTAGACGCCACGTGTTAGATTGGCACTTTGGATGACGCGTGTAACTGGACCAGATTTAAAGTTAGCCTAGGCCGATTTTATATGTGAATCTACCCAAAATGAGGGAAAAACTCCACCCCCGTGGGGTAAAAAATTTAAAATTAAAAAANAGCCAATCATTAAAATTTAAAATTAAAAAAAAAAAAATTGTTAAATTATGCATTTACAAATTTATCTCTCAATTGTTATGGTTTTTCTATTATGCGGTAAATTTTAACACGACACGAACATGAACGTTTTTACGGATTTAAATTTATCTGAAACAGGTTGGATTGATAACGACGTTATGAATCCATTATTTTAATGGGTTGACCTCAAAAATCTGTTAGATCCATTAATGATCCATTAGTCCTTAATGGCAATTTAATAATTTATTAATAAATAAAAACTTAATTTACTAATAAAGCTAGATGTAGTACAAGCTTTATTATGTATAAGAGATTGACTTTTTGGAAAGAGAAGTAATTTACATTTATATATATATATATTACTATTTTTTTAACATGAATATTTCTAATTTTATTATATATTCAGTTTTATATGATGTCATTAATTTTATTATATATTCAGTGTTAAAAATAAGTTAACTTGTTAACGAGTTGGATAACGGGATACACGATAATTTTATGAATGGATTTGGGTTTACATATTTCAATACGAAAGCTTAACGGGTTGGGTTTGAATGAGAAAATTTTGACACGAACACAAATACCACATGACACGACACGTTGTCAAATCTAATTATGCCTTCATTTATGTTATACACTTATGCCCTAATTCCTAATTTCAATTTCATAATTTCGTCTCATCCTCCTCTTTCTCCCCCGATGACGGCTGCTCCTTCCTTTGTTGTCTCGTTTTTTTCTCCTTGCCCTTTACATCTCTCTCTCTCTCTCTCTGAAACTAAAAATTGTTATCCAAGCCCTAGATTATCTGAAGCTCCACAATTCCTCCATATGCAATCTACTTCCTTTTCGTGCTGCTCGATGGCTGAAGGCAAGCTCGATCTACCTCATGATCTCCTTTCGTCTAGACCGTCCGTCCGATCAGTCATGGACTCCCAAAGGTACTTATTAGTCTTATTTTTGTTGTTGTCTCGGTTTGATTTTGTTTTCCGTAATTTAGTGGTTTCAATTTTTTAAGTTTGATGGATTTAATTGGTGTGGATTAATGTAAAGGTTGGGAGTTATTGATCTGAAGCATTCAAGTAGATTATGGAAGTTCTTTGAACTTTTGTTGTTGTTAATTATCAAGTTTATTCATTTCTATTTTGGATAGCGTATAATTTTTATTTTATTTTTTTTGTTTTTCATGTTTCAAATCAACATTTTTTTTATATCACCATAATGTAAGGCCAATTATTTCTTAAGTCTCCAAGCTGGAGATTTTGATATCACCATTAGAAGAGAAGCCATTGCTTCAATCTCACAGGTAAATAAATAAATAATAATAAGGAAAACAACTTTTGAAAACATGATCGTTTTGGTGGTTCTATTTAGCCTTAGATATATATTTTATTCAATGGGTCAGTGATTTTTCATTTCTTGGTTTTGTTGTTCAGTTTTCTTGTAACTTCAACCTTCTGGTATCGTACCTGGGTGTGAATTATATTGATTGGTTATTGTCGTGCCATGGAATGCTGGTAAAAATACTACTACTTTTTTATTGTCTTGTAAGAGCAGGGAAAGTGTTCACCAAAATGCCAACCTAAATGGTAAATTAAAATTGTATCTGGATCTGATTCTTTTTTAGATATAAAATATGATGCTTTGCTGGAACAACAACCAAAACAGTGGGTTCTCAATCTTCTTGCAATGTCCTACTTTTCTTTAGCTGTCAAGATGAACATAATAGAATTCTCTCTTAATGATTTTCAGGTGTATATATATATATATATATATAATTTGGGGAGAATTTCAAATACACCTTCCGAGGTATAGTATAATTCCAAATCAAACCTCATAGTTTCGTATAATTCAGAAACACCATTTACCGTAAAAAAAAATGTTTAAGTGAACGATATAAAGCTAAATTGGTCTTTTAACAAATATAATATTTTTTTAAAAAAAATTAATAATTTTTTTCTTATATTATCATATGATAACATCAGCAAAATGCCCATGTTGACGTCGTCATTCCCTACCTCTAGCCGGGTTTGTACGACCTGTATTTCAAGTCCGTAGGTTGCGCGACCAGCTTCACGACCCGGACCTTTATCTCACTCGATTGGCTTCCGTTTTTGTCTCCGTTTGAGGGGTTATGGTCCTCATTCAATTTCCTTTCATATTTTGATATAAATTTGGCCAATTATAGCCGAAAAACACAAGCCTAAGAAAAGAAATCATTCGACTATTAATGTTTTGTAAAAAATTTTGCTTCTCAAGTGTTCACATTTAAACAATCAATTAAAGCCATCAAACATACTCAAGATGCATCATACAATGAAACCAAAACAATAATTTCAATTAAAACATCAATATTACAAAAAATCAAAAAAATTTATCAATTTGGAAAAGAGTAGGTAGTTGTTAGAACATAGAGGGTAAAGATGTATGCAATGTGGCCTTTGTATGGTTGGTTGGAGGAATGTGAGTCATCTATGACACTAAATTTTCATATTCAAGACCAAAAAAAAATATAGATTTTTGGTTTTTTCATGGGTTTATATAGAAAATTTATTTTCTCTCTCCACTCTTCAATTTTTCTTTTTCTTTTTTTTTTTTTTTTTTTTTGCTGAAAACTTGGCTAAATTCTTGGGTTTGTTCCTCCATCTAAGAGATTGTGGGTACAACATATCCTAAAGAAAGAAATTAATTTGGTTATACTCCTCCTTTCTTGGTTTTTTTTTCTTTCTTTTTTCTCCAGTTACAAAGAAATGAGAGAGAGAGAGAGAGAATTAGGAAAATAGCTTTTAAAAAAAAAAGAGAAACTGGAAGAGAAGAGAGAAATCATAGAGAGGAGAAGGAAAAAAAAATCGGAGAGAGAAGAAAAGAAAAAAATTAAATGAGAGATAGGGAGAGAGAGAGAGAGAAGTTATGCTGGTTAGAAAAAAAAAATTGACAATGAGTAATTTTTCAATTACAGTGGTGTCTTTAAAACTGCATTGTGCAATATATATGTAATTTTGTGACCGTTTGTCAAATCGATTTCAATTTTTTTTTTCAAATTTTCAAAATTTATTATTATTTTAATTAATAAAATGGTATTTTGGACATTTTACTCTTTGACAGAAACAATAGTGTTAAGTCAGAATAGTGTGAGGGGTGTTTCTGAATTATACGGAACCACGGAGTTCGATTTAGAATTATACTATACCATAAGAAGTGTATTTGAAATTCTCCCTATAATTTGTTCTCATTGTTTGTACAAGTTTAAACATTCATGGAATTTAACCTGTGTTTTTCTTTTGGCATGTATAATAAGGCGATGGGGGTATGATTTTTGACACAGAGAATAGAAGTTCTCATTTTGGGAGCTCTTAAATGGAGAATGCGTTCAATAACTCCTTTCTCTTTAATTTCTTTCTTCATTTCTTTGTTCAAACTCGAAGACATTCCATTGCACCAAGCTCTCAAGGCTAGAGCCACAAAAATCCTCTTTAATGCTCAAAATGGTAGATAACCTAGAAAATTGAAAAAAAGCATAAAAATTGATTTCTATTAAGCACTTTCTTTTTTCAGCAAAAACAATTTAGAAAATAAAAATAAAACTAATTATGTTAATTTCTGATTGGTAGAAGATATTAAACTTTTGGTGTTCAAGCCATCAATTATTGCTGCCTCGGCACTTCTCTCTGCTTCTCACGAGTTGTTCCCTTTGCAATATCCATGCTTTAAAAAAGCACTTTTCAACTGTTCATATGTAAATAAAGTAAATACTACATCTTCTACTGTTTTACTATCTATTCAATTCCATAAACATGTTTTTTTTAATGTTTATTTTATTTTTATTTTCTTGTTATGAACCCTTTTTGAATCTATTGCTTTGTTAAAGTTCTCTGTTTAGTTTTTATTTATATTATAAATGATGCAGCTATCATTCTCCTTTATTTTTTACTATTATGATAATCCTCAAAATATTAGTTGCATTTTAAAGGATGTGTGGACATTTTAAAGTCTTTCTAATAGAGATTTTGATAAGGTGTAGCTGACAGTTTTTTTTTTAGCTCTCTCTATCCATCATATCCAAATCATGCAATAGTAGCAAATTTTAATGTTCTGAAGCTAGTTTCTTTGCTTGAAGACAGTATCTCACAGCTTGCAAATGGCATTTTCGATTTTAATAGTATTACCCTCTACCAAAGTATATGCAATTTCACTTCCTTAGTTCTTCACTTTCTCCTTTTTTATTTTATTTTTTTATTCTAATCTAATTAATGATTTGAATCATGTGGTTATCTTGTCTCTCGAACCTTTGAATTAGATGGCTATTTAGTATTAGATGACATGCGCATATAACATAAATCTTTACTTTTGATTGGGGTAGAAAAGTTTTATTTTCATGAGAAATAAGAAAGCTGAATAAATATATGCTTATTCTCTCTTTGTTTCTAATTGGTAAAAAATAAAAATAAAAAACAGATAAGAAAGGTTCATTTTACTCTCTTTTGTGTCATGCTTTTGCAGACGATTAGCTATATGGCAGAACGTGTTGTTACTGGTTTTGTAATTTCATTTTGCTTTAGAAATTTGATTGTTGTAATTTTATAGATCTATTTCAAGTGTTTTGTTGTAATTTCTTTTTATGTTTTAACATTTTCTAAGTAGTTGCAGTTAATCACATTAACTTTAATATACATATATTATATTCCATCGAGACAAAAAAAAAATGTACTCCAACATATTAGATATGGAAGTCAAGAAATTTGCTTTTTTAAATACCCTTTTATGGCTGGAAAATTATGATGGAAATTGAAAACTTGTGTTCAAAAATGTAATTACAAAATCAGA
This sequence comes from Ochetophila trinervis, assembly GCA_003254975.1. Classification (NCBI taxonomy): domain Eukaryota; kingdom Viridiplantae; phylum Streptophyta; class Magnoliopsida; order Rosales; family Rhamnaceae; genus Ochetophila; species Ochetophila trinervis. The sequence goes on along the minus strand of QANX01000642.1, from coordinate 67,598 downwards.
TTATAACTGTGTAATGTTTACCATTTTAAACTGTTAAAAAAATAAAAAAAACACAAGTCGAACTAATATTTGGTGTCAAAAAGCATTTCCCAATTCTCATTGATCACTTGTTAAAATACAAGATCTCTTTATACAAATTGTGTTCTTATTATGTTCAAAATTATATTATTTAACCAAAAAAATTTAAATTTTTTTCAATGATAAGTAATAGTAATTTTTTCTTTCCAAAATATATAATTTTCTTTCACATTTAGTAATTTATTTCCATAGTTAGTAATTTTGTCTAACGATGTAATATTTTTCAAAATACGTAACTTTATTCCATACGAAATAATATTGGTCCATATTTGGTAATTTTGTCTCACTGTGTAAGTTTTTTTCTAAAATACGTAATTTTCATCTACATTTAGTAATTTGTTTTCATATTTCGTAATTTTGTCTAATGGTGTAATATTTTTCAAAATACGTAATTTTATTTCATATTTAGTAATTGTTTTTTCATAAGATGTAATTTTGTCATACGGTGTAATTTTTTTCAACATACATAACTTTGTTCCATATATTTTAATATTGCTCCATATTTAGTAATTTTATTTTACGGTATAATATTTTTCAAAATACGTTACTTTCTTCCATATTTAGTAATTGTTTTATATAAGATGTAATTTCGTCTTACAGTGTAATTTTTTTCAAAATACATAACTTCATTGCATACATCGTAATATTGTTCTATATTTGATAATTTTGTCTTACGGTGTAATTTTTGTTAAAATACGTAACTTTTTTCCATATATTAGTAATTGTTTTACATAAGATGTAATTTTGTTTTACTTTGTCTTATGGTGTAATGTTTTTTAAAATTTGTAACTTTCTTCTATAAGATGTAATTTGGTCTTAGGATGTAATTTTGTCCAAAATATATAACTTCCTTGCACACGTTGTAATTTTTCTTCATATGATATAATTTTAAATTTGACACGTGGTATTTTCTTGGCCATATATTAGCTTTCCCGCCCAAATCTAACTTTTCCACTATTTTTTCCCTTTTGCAACCGGTTTCACAATTTTTTTTTCAAATCCATTTTCGCCAAATGTCTTTCATAGAAAAAGGTCTCCAAAAGAATTCATTTGAAGGAGTTTCACTTGAATAGGGTCCTAAAATGAACCCAATACACATTAATTTAACAGAATTTTCTACAGTATAACCATGTAAAATGGCTGTACTGCTACAATTAACATTCTAAATAATATAATTTTATCTGTAAATGATATAATTGTTCATAAATAAAATAAAATTATTAAAATTTATAATAAAATAATTTTATCCATAAATAAAATAACTAATTTTTAATAAAATAATATTAATATACTATTTTATTTATAACCGGTATATTATTTTATTTATAAATAATATTATTTTATTTATTTATAAATTATTCAACTTATAGATCATAATAGTAGTCTTATAATTATTTTGATGGTTGCACTGTTGATTAACACGATAAAAATGTAATAATTCAACTTACATGGACCAGATTCTTCCACGCCAGCAACAAGCAGACTCTGGCTCCTCTAGACACCACGTGTTAGACTATGCAATTTGGATGACGCGTGTAAGTTGATCAGTAAATTCAGCTCTTTGATTGAGTGGGGGTGATGTGTCCAGAGGGTAAATGTCCAGTGAAAGCAGCTTTCCTAGAGAACCTAACATTTTGACTAGAGCTGAAATAGGCGGTGCGGTGCAGGCACATCTACTGATCCAATTATCCATCAATTTATTGTGTTGTACTTATATTAATTAATTTATTTATTGTGAAAAATTATGATTTTATAGGTATATTTTATATTCATATTAATATATTTGTATTTATTTATTAAATTTAACATATTAAAAATATATATAATAAATAATTTAATATACTACAGTAAACATATTTTATAGTTTATTATGCAATTAATATGTATATAAAAGAGAAAAAAAAATGAAATCCTAATATAGATTAATTTTATTAAGTATCGTAATGAAAAACTAAATCATTAAAAATTGTGAATGACATTAAGGTCCACCGAGAATAATTGCACTCAACCCCATAAAAACCAAAAAAGAACTTCGAAGCCGGTCCCGAGTCCCCTTTTACTATTGGGTTAGAGCGTATCGAAAGAAAATGGGTAAGCCAAAGGGAGGAGAAGAAAGAAGCTTCTCTCTTTGGTTGGTTATTGCATTTCAATATGAGATGGGGATTTTCTACTCGCTATCGTTGGTTTGGTGTTCGTCTCTCTTTCTCTCCAGCTGGTACTCGTTGTATGTCGTCGGTTTGGTGGTCTCTCTTCCTCTCTCTCTCTCTTTGCCCAATGCTTTCCCTTTCCCTTTTACTTTATTTTTTCTTCTATTAGGTTTTCTGCTACTCTCACATTACTCTACTTGTTTGGTTTATTCTCTTAAACATTTTGAACAAGATCAAAATTTTGAAACCCCCTTGGCGTTTTAAGCGCCCATATTACTGAGCTTTGGTAAGTGTTAGCTAATTAATAACTAATTCTCGACTAATTGACAAAATCTTAAATTTGGTGGTATATATCAGTATTCTATAATTAACGAGTAGCATAGTAGTATATGCTACATTTTTTGAGTCAAATAGAGGATATTTGTTCTTCTGTTGCTTATTATTTTACAATTGTAGGGAGAACCTTATTTGCCCCTCACCTATATGCTGCATGTTTTGAGTCAAACTTTGAGATTTGACCCCTATGGCATTTCTGAAATTACATGTAGGACAATGATGGCTAGTTTATATTTTAATCATTACTTTGTAAAACACATTTTTTTTGTTTGTTTCTGTAATGTTTTTTGTTTTTTATTTCGATTTTTTAGAGGTTCTACTTCAATTGGGTATAGTTAATTTGTGCTTTAGAAAATAGTTAACTTCTTATATACAACTACAAGCTTAAAAACCACCAAGCATAAAACTGCTCAAACTATCGTACTTACTAGTTAAAAAATTGTGATTTGAATTTTAGTATGCGTAGAACTTATGGCATGATATCTATTTTATAGGTATTTTTTATTTAAAATAAAACTAAGCTTTAAGAAACAAGGTTAAAGGAACATAAAAATTTGAAACACCAATTGAAAACTATTTGTAATTGTCTATAAAAGTTTTGATAACTGTTTTTTATCTTATAATTATAAGTCATTCATCATTCATGTGGGCTTTATCTCTCACATGATAAATGTAAAATAGAAAATCAAAACATATACCTTATAAAACAAGGTTGAGTGCTGGGTTGGTAACATTTATATTTTTTATTTTTGAATTTCAATTAATTATTTTTTGAATTTTTTTTTACTTTAGTGGTGTATAATTAGTATGTGCTTTAAATGATTGATTTTGATAAATAATTTTTTTTGTTGTTGTTGCTGTCTTTATGCATGCTATGAAAAGAACACAAAACAAAAATATAAACCTTCATTAACATTTTATATTTTTGAAATAAGCAAATAACACTTGATTAGGGAAAAAAAACACAAAAGCTAAAGGCTAATCTAATCGCTTTTTGAAAAGGACATTTAAGGTTCTATTTGACATCATTTTTATTTTTATTTTTGCTTTTGTTTTGCTTTTTTAGATAGCATTTTGAAGAAATTATTACTAAAGAGTTTATGGAAATCTGAAGCATTTTTAGAAAACTATGGATATTTTGAAAAAAATATCTACACATCTATAAAAACAATTTTTAAATTTTAAATTTTTATTTTTTAGGAATTCTGTACAATAGGGTTTTAAAAAAATTATAAAATAGTTTTCAATTTAGTATTTAAGTTTTTTTTTTCTTTTCAAATCTATAGTTATTTGAAATGCTTAATAAACTATTAAATTAACACTATTAAACACTTAAAATAAGTAAGTTTCACACAATTAAATAAAAAAAACTAAATATTTAAACTTTATAAAAAGAATCTTACCAAACAAGGGATATCTTAAAAGGGAAAAGCAATAAGAGAGAGCGATAGTTTATTACCTTTAATTTTTTGTTTTTATAGTAAATTTTATTATGTTTTTTTACGGATTTATTAATTTGCTCCAATCTTTGAGTTTGAATATATTGCTTTTTTTTTTTTTTTTTTCAATTAGAGAATTTGTTTTCTGGACATTGTAAAATTTCAATTGGTCCTAAATATAACGATTCATGTTCTGTGACTTATTAATGAAATTGTGCTTCCTGTGTTTTGTGAGTTTGTATGATCTACATGCCAGAAAAAATTGTAATGATCAGAAACTTTTAGACCTTATTTGGCTGCGGTCAAAATTCTAATTGTCTTTTAATGTTGAAGTGGGGTAGAGTTATTTTTTACTACATCTTCTTTCAAGAACCAAGATGTGGATAAACAAAAATTTGGGAGCAATTGGAATTTTAGTTTTAAGAGGTCAGTTTGTTTTTTTCTAATTGATGACAGAGATCACAAATATATAGAAACTCTGTTTTTGAAAAGTAAAATCAAAATTATAAATCAAAGAGCAATAAAATAGAAAATTTTGCATGTTACGGAGCATTTCAGATTTTGTGGATCCTGCGGAGGATTTTAAAGCAATTATGAACGGTTTCATTTTCACTTTTCTGGTGAGAGATTTATATTCGCCTTGTTAAATTGTTATGAATTAAATAGTTCATGCTTAATTGTTTGTATTTAAGTTGTATATGTAAGTGTTTTTTGTGTGAGTGAGCTATATTTCTATAGTAGATAAATATTTTAGTTTTGATGGTAATTAATATTTTGGTATTAATGTGTGGTTGCCTTTTTGTTAGATTATGGACCGCCAATAGGTGAAGAGAAAATTTTAGTGCGTCTGGTTTTTATTTCTGCATGATTGATATAAAAGTCGTTTGAGTTTTACAAATAATTCATTTGTCTACCATTTTATTTCCTATTCAATTGTATTTTGAATTTATTGACTTTTGTCACTAGTTGCAATTATAAATTTAAATTTGAAAAAAATGAGTAAGAGACCTGCATGTAAGAAAGAGAATTCAATACCATGTATCAAATCAACTCTGTGTGAAATAGTAAGATGACTAAGTTTGCATTAAGTCAGAGGTGTCTGGACCAATTAGTAGGTTCCTGGAGATTAACGATGTTTTTTGAGTTTTAGAAATTGTTTCTTATTCTTCTAGTCTAATGAAGTATAGTTTGATGTTTAGTTGAAATAACACATTTAAAACCATCGAATAAAGTATGAGCAATTACTTATATGACACTGTTTGTCACTCAGCTGACTATTTCTTTCATAATTTGTATTGTCATAAAAGATTTACAAATATAGAAAAAACTTGCTGACTAGCTACTAATAAGCTTATGATATTACAAAAAATGTGGTTTGTATTAATTGTAATATTGCTACATATTTCATTGACAGTCTAATTCATTTGTTTAAAATGTAGCTGGTATATGTGTATTATAAATACTAAAATCATATAAATTTTTTGATTTAAACTTATGCTATAGTATGGTTCATGACTCAAAATTGACGTAAAAAAACATTGCTAGTTAACTCTTAAAAAAAATTCATTATTATCACTGAAAAAGTTTGGGAACAAATAATATATGGCTGTGGAACTCCTAAAGTACAATTTGTCTAAGAGATGACTTAATCCAGGCAAACAAATTAACATTTTCCCCTTCATCTCCTTTAGCAAAGAAATGAGTTTTTCACAAAAAGATGGTATAGCTCAAACATACCGGTGAAGACGAACAACAAGAAAAATGAGCACTAAGTGTTCAAACATGGTATAGCTCATGGTGTCCTAAGTTCCTAGAAAGTTACTGCAAATATTGGGTTATTTTCCAATTAGAAGTTTCTTGTATGTTAGGGATGGAAGGTTGTATCGAAGGTATAAGGGAGAAGAGTCAGAAAGAAAAGAGGTACATAGGTACAAAAAGAAAAGAGGAATATAGGTAGAGGAAGAGCATCCTTTTTTACTTCTCATTATCTAGGAGCTTTCATGCTCATTTTTTTTCATGTTTGTCTCCACTAGCATGTTTGAGTTAAAACATTTTGCTTGTGAAAATTTTTTTTTTTGCTCAGGGTGATGAAAGGAAGAGGTTAATTTGTTTGTCTGGATTAAGTCATTTTTTAGACAAATTGCGCCATAGAAGATCCACAGCTACACATTATCATTATCTGTTCCCAAACTTTATATCTGATAATCATGAACTCTTTCTTTTTCGGAGTTAGCTAGCAATGTTTTCGTGCGTCTATTTTGAGTCATGAACCATGCTATAGCATAAGTTTAAATCAAGCAATTGATATGGTTTCACTATTTATAATAAACATATGATGCCACACTTTAAACAAATGAATTAGACTGTCAATGAAATATATAGCAATATTACAATTAATGCAAATCACATTTTTTGTGATATTATAAGCTTAATAGTAGCTAGTCAGCAAGCTTTCCCTATATTTGTGAATCCTATATGACAATACAAATCTTGAAAGAAATAGTCAGCTGAGTGTCAACTATGGTCATATAAGTAATTGTTCATACTCTAATAGATGGTTCCAAGTGTGCTATTTCAGCTAAGCATCAAACTATACCTCATTAAGCTAGAAGAGTAGGAAACAACTTTTGAAACTCGGAAAGCATCACTAATCTCCAGTATTAAACCTCCTAATTGGTCTAGACACCTCTGACTTCTTGCAAACTTAGCCATCTTACTACTTTACACAGAGTTGATTTGATATATGGTATTGAATTCATTTTCTTACATGCAAGTCTCCTACTCACTTTCTTCAAATCTAAATTTATAATTGCAACTAGTGGCAAAAGTCAATAAATTCAAAATACAATTGAATATGAAATAAAGTCGTAGACAGATGAATTATTTGTAAAACTCAACGACTTTTATATCAATCATGCAGAAACAAAAATCAGACTCACTAAAATCTTCTCTTCTCCTATTGGCGGTCCATAATCATTGAACAAAAAGGCAACCAAGCTATAATACCATGATTAACTACTATCAAAACTAAAATATTTATCTATCATAGAAAGTATAGCTCAACCACACAAAAAACACTTACATGTACAGCTTAAATAAAAACAAATAAGCATGAACTATTTCATTCATAATGACAATTTAGCAAGGGGAATAAAAATATATCTCACCAGAAAAGTGAATCAGAGTTGCTTTAGAATCTTCTGCAGGGTCCCACAAAATTTGAAATGCTGTGTGACATGCAAAATCTTCAATTTTGTTGCTGGTTGATTTATGAATTTGATTTTACTTTTCAGAAACAGAGCTTCTATATATTTGTGATTTTTGTCATCAATTGGAGGAAAACAAACTGACCTCTTAAAACAAAAGTTGCAATTGCTCCCAAATTTTTGTTTCTCCACATCTTGGTTTTTGGAGGAAGATTTAGTAAAAAATAATTCTACCATGCTTCTACTTTAGATAACAATTAGGATTTTGATCGCAGCCAAATAAGNATTTGAAAAAAATGAGTAAGAGACCTGCATGTAAGAAAGAGAATTCAATACCATGTATCAAATCAACTCTGTGTGAAATAGTAAGATGACTAAGTTTGCATTAAGTCAGAGGTGTCTGGACCAATTAGTAGGTTCCTGGAGATTAACGATGTTTTTTGAGTTTTAGAAATTGTTTCTTATTCTTCTAGTCTAATGAAGTATAGTTTGATGTTTAGTTGAAATAACACATTTAAAACCATCGAATAAAGTATGAGCAATTACTTATATGACACTGTTTGTCACTCAGCTGACTATTTCTTTCATAATTTGTATTGTCATAAAAGATTTACAAATATAGAAAAAACTTGCTGACTAGCTACTAATAAGCTTATGATATTACAAAAAATGTGGTTTGTATTAATTGTAATATTGCTACATATTTCATTGACAGTCTAATTCATTTGTTTAAAATGTAGCTGGTATATGTGTATTATAAATACTAAAATCATATAATTTTTTTGATTTAAACTTATGCTATAGTATGGTTCATGACTCAAAATTGACGTAAAAAAACATTGCTAGTTAACTCTTAAAAAAAATTCATTATTATCACTGAAAAAGTTTGGGAACAAATAATATATGGCTGTGGAACTCCTAAAGTACAGTTTGTCTAAGAGATGACTTAATCTAGGCAAACAAATTAACATTTTCCCCTTCATCTCCTCTAGCAAAGAAATGAGTTTTTCACAAAAAGATGGTATAGCTCAAACATACCGGTGAAGACGAACAACAAGAAAAATGAGCACTAAGTGTTCAAACATGGTATAGCTCATGGTGTCCTAAGTTCCTAGAAAGTTACTGCAAATATTGGGTTATTTTCCAATTAGAAGTTTCTTGTATGTTAGGGATGGAAGGTTGTATCGAAGGTATAAGGGAGAAGAGTCAGAAAGAAAAGAGGTACATAGGTACAAAAAGAAAAGAGGAATATAGGTAGAGGAAGAGCATCCTTTTTTACTTCTCATTATCTAGGAGCTTTCATGCTCATTTTTTTTCATGTTTGTCTCCACTAGCATGTTTGAGTTAAAACATTTTGCTTGTGAAAATTTTTTTTTTTGCTCAGGGTGATGAAAGGAAGAGGTTAATTTGTTTGTCTGGATTAAGTCATTTTTTAGACAAATTGCGCCATAGAAGATCCACAGCTACACATTATCATTATCTGTTCCCAAACTTTATATCTGATAATCATGAACTCTTTCTTTTTCGGAGTTAGCTAGCAATGTTTTCGTGCGTCTATTTTGAGTCATGAACCATGCTATAGCATAAGTTTAAATCAAGCAATTGATATGGTTTCACTATTTATAATAAACATATGATGCCACACTTTAAACAAATGAATTAGACTGTCAATGAAATATATAACAATATTATAATTAATGCAAATCACATTTTTTGTGATATTATAAGCTTAATAGTAGCTAGTCAGTAAGCTTTCCCTATATTTGTGAATCCTATATGACAATACAAATCTTGAAAGAAATAGTCAGCTGAGTGTCAACTATGGTCATATAAGTAATTGTTCGTACTCTAATAGATGGTTCCAAGTGTGCTATTTCAGCTAAGCATCAAACTATATTCATTAAGCTAGAAGAGTAGGAAACAACTTTTGAAACTCGGAAAGCATCACTAATCTCCAGTATTAAACCTCTTAATTGGTCTAGACACCTCTGACTTTTTGCAAACTTAGCCATCTTACTACTTTACACAGAGTTGATTTGATATATGGTATTGAATTCATTTTTTTACATGCAAGTCTCCTACTCACTTTCTTCAAATCTAAATTTATAATTGCAACTAGTGGCAAAAGTCAATAAATTCAAAATACAATTGAATATGAAATAAAGTCGTAGACAGATGAATTATTTGTAAAACTCAACGACTTTTATATCAATTATACAGAAACAAAAATCAGACCCACTAAAATCTTCTCTTCACCTATTGGCGGTCCATAATCATTGAACAAAAAGGCAACCAAGCTATAATACCATGATTAACTACTATCAAAACTAAAATATTTATCTATCATAGAAAGTATAGCTCAACCACACAAAAAATACTTACATGTACAGCTTAAATAAAAACAAATAAGCATGAACTATTTCATTCATAATGACAATTTAGCAAGGGGAATAAAAATATATCTCACCAGAAAAGTGAATCAGAGTTGCTTTAGAATCTTCTGCAGGGTCCCACAAAATTTGAAATGCTGTGTGACATGCAAAATCTTCAATTTTGTTGCTGGTTGATTTATGAATTTGATTTTACTTTTCAGAAACAGAGCTTCTATATATTTGTGATTTTTGTCATCAATTGGAGGAAAACAAACTGACCTCTTAAAACAAAAGTTGCAATTGCTCTCAAATTTTTGTTTCTCCACATCTTGGTTCTTGGAGGAAGATTTAGTAAAAAATAATTCTACCATGCTTCTACTTTAGATAACAATTAGGATTAGCTTCTGACCATTACAATTTTTTTCTGGCATGTAGATCATATAAACCCACAAAACACAGTGAGCACAATTTCATTAATGGGTCACAAAACATGAATTTTTATATTTAGGTCTGATTGAAATTTTATAATGTCTGGATAACAAATTCTCTAATTGAAAAAGAAAACAAGCAAACTATACATTTAAATTCAAAGATTGGAGTAAATTAATGTATCTGTAAAAAAGCATAATGAAATTTACCAAAAAAGATAAAAGATCATAATAAACTATCGTTCTCTCTCTTTTCTTCCTTTTTAAGTTATCCCTGTTTGGTAAGGTTCTTTTACAACAGTCTTGGAGCAAGTTATCTCTCACTTCTTTTTTTTCATATCCCAATGATAAATTCTCTAGTTGTAAAATAAAATAAACATTAACATAAAAGATCTTTAAGGTTCTTTTGATAACCTTTATGTTTTTCATTTTTCCTTTCTAATTCAATGCCACATAAATATATATAAAAAAATAAATGTTTTAATAAAAATATTTATAATGAATATTAAACTAACGTTACTTTTTATTTTTTTTTAAATTTAATTTGTTTAAAAATTAAAAATAATTAATAAAATATATAATTAATTAATAATTATAAATAATTTTTGTGTATATTATTATTGTAGAATAACTTTTGAATTGAATTTGAATTTATGTTATAGAAATTTAAATAAGATCTATTTATATATCACATATACAATAATTTACATTTTCATTAAAAATGCTTTTAATTGTATGGAATTTAACTATTAAGGCATATCGTATAACTATAAATGTAAAAATAAAAACATAAACACCAAACTGAAAAACATTTCAAAATTTCTTTTAAGTGTCCTTTGGTAAGTGGTTAGCTTTTAGTTCTAGTTTTCAGTTGTTTTTTTTTTTATATATATTTGTTTTGAATTTGCTTACATCAAAAGCATAAACGTTATCAAATGGCCCTTAACAGATTTATGTTTTTAGTTTTCCCTTTTTTGTTTGAGAGATCAAGCGTGCATAAAGACAATAACAACAAACAAAACATTTATCAAAACTAACTATCATTTAAAGCACATACTAATTATTCACAACTAAAATAAAAATTTTAACTAGCATAGCACCAAAAAAGTAAAACTTTTAAATAACAAATTGAAAATAAAAATAAAAAATTTAAATGTTACCAACCGAGCACGAACCCTCGTTTGATAACAATTATGTTTTGAGTTTCAATTTTATTGTTTTATTTGAAAGATCAAGCTACTTGAATAATTAATCATAAACAGACTATCTTATAATGATAAAATGAAAAACATTTATCATAACTTATATATAGACATTTGAATAGTTTTCAATTTGGTGTTTCTAAATTTTATATCCTTTTAATCTTTTGAGCTAGTATCTTTATGTTACGGTTTGTTTTTTTTTTAAAAAAAATAAAAAAGATAGCTTTTGATAGTATCATAAATGTTAGACTAAATGCAATATAGAACTTTTCGAAGCAATAACAAGACATTGCAAGATTTGAATTACAATTTTAATCTAATAGTTCGGCGAACTTAATTATGCTAAATTACCAACTTCGATAGTCTTTAAGCTTATAGTTATATATAAAAAGCTTAATTATTATGTAAAGCACAAATTAACTATATATAACTGAAGTAAAACTTAAAAAATAAATTGAAAACAAAAAACATTACCAAACAAACAAAAATTGTGTTTTATGATATATATATATATATATATATATTTTTTTTTTTTGAAACCGTGTTTTATAATATAATTAATAATTAAAATAGAACAAAACCATTATTGTCCAATATGTAATTTCAGAAATGCGATAGGGGTCAAATCTCATCTCAAGGTTTGATTTGAGACATGGAGCTTATAGATGAGGGCAAATAAGGTTCTGATCAAAATTCTAAAATATTATCACCCAAAAAAAAATTTGAAATAAGCAACAGATCAATAACAAATATCCTCTAGTTGAAACCTTTGATTTATTATTCGTGCCACTTGTTAATTATAGAATACTTATTTATACCATAATGATAAAATACCAAAGTTGAGATTTTATCAATTAGTCAAGGAAAATTAGTTTACACTTATCAAAGCTCACTGTTATGGACAATATGATTAGTACCTCCACATATATTTTGGTACACTATCATTTATTATTGTTGATTTCCAAACAGTTCCAATATTGCAAAATTAATAAATGCAAGAAATTCAATCCAAAAAAGCCAAGGGGAGTTTTTAAATATTGATGTTCTTCAAAATGTTTAACAGAATATACTAGAGTAAGGTGACAGTTGGCAGAAAACCTAGTAGAAAAAGAAAGGAAAGGCAAAGAATTGCGCATATAGAGAGAGACGAGAGCTGGAGCACCAAACCAACGACAACAAGTACAAATCCCCATCTCATATTGAAGTACACTTATCACTTACCAATAGACCTGACAAAATATTATACGACACGATAATTTGCGGGTTTGGGTCTGCAATATTGGGTCGGGTTGATATCAGTGTCACACGATAAGACACAATAAAAAAACGGGTTGAAACGGATTGGAACACATTAACACGATAGGTCACGATAAGACACGATAAAAAAAATATTAATTTAATTATTTCATTATAGTTAACTTTTTACATTATTTTTTTTAGCTTTAGAAAACTATAATTTATATTTTATTTCATTGGAAAATAACAATTTTTATATCTATTTATATAGTAATATTTTGTTTTAGATTTTATTTTTTTTATTATTTATATTGGATGTACAATTTTTATTTGATTTATAATATTTTGAATATTTTTAAATTTATTTTATTTTATTTTATAATATTTTTAAATTTATAATTGAAATATATATTTTATTTTTTAGTCCTGATAAATATTTAATATATCTTTAATTCGTAATATTTTACATATTTTAAATTTACAGTTATTATTTATGTTGAATTTTAGTATGTTAATATATATTTTTTTAAATGTTTAACATATCATTTGAATATGTATTTAAGTTTAATAGACATGAATTGATAATGATTTATCATATTAATTTAAATAAAAAAAATAAAATACTCACGTACATGTCTAGTAAACACGAATAAAACACGACACGAACACGAAACGATACGACACGAATACGGTTCAACATGAAAACTTAACGGGTTAGATTCGGGTGAACAAAATTTAACACGCCACGACACGAACACAGTTCAACACGACACGTTGCCAGGCCTACTTACCAACCACATAGAGGAGCTTTCTTTCTTCTCTTCTCTTTGCCTTTGCCTTTGCCTTCGGCTTTCCCATTTTCCTTCTATACGCTCTAACCTAATGGTAAAAAAGGACTCAGGACCGGACATTTATGGTTTTTATGTTATTCTTTTGGGGTTGAGTGTAATTACACAGTGAAAGTGCAATTCCCTTCGTATAACTGGACCGTGCCAGCATAGACCCGCATGTTTCACAACAATAGACACATCATCCTCACTAAATGAAATTTTACCAACAAAAAAATAAATCCTCACTAAATGAAAGAAATGAATTAACCGAGGTACTTACACGCCTCGTTATTACCAAAAAACCAAAAAGAGTTACAAGCCTTATCCAAGTATGTATTGGAGAAGAATGTGAACGCAAAGAGAATGTAGCCAAATGCTCATAGGGTGGGGTTGAACAAGTTTGCTGACATGAGCAATGAGGAGTTCAAGAAGGTTTATTTGTCAAGTGTGAAAAAACCCATCAACAAAATGAGGAATTTTAATCTCAAAAGGAATTTTAAAGGAAGAATTCAATCTTGCGATGCACCTTCAGCTTTGGATTGGAGGAAAAAAGGGGCTGTGACTGCTGTTAAGAACCAAGGAGATTGTGGTTAGTTGAATTACTTTATTTTGTCAATAAATAAAGCTGTGGAATTTTATTGTTTTATAACTTCAAATTCTTGAGTTTGCGAGAAGAATTAATGATCTATTTGATGGCAGGAATTCGATTTAACTCGCTAGACAAATCTTGATTCTTTTTTACTGGCTTCTATATATTTATAACCCCTTGTAGAAATAGTAAACAGCACTAGTTTACTATAATAAGAGTAAAAGATAAAGGATAAGATATAGATATTAACTAGTTAACAACACTAGTTTACTACATATTGGGCAAGATATATAGATATTTCTGCCAAATATATATATATATATATATATATTTTTTTTTTTGTTCTCAAGTGGTAGCCCTTGCCCTTGTTTATGTCTTTATTATCCACAAGGTCTAATACTTTGAGAATAGATAAAGAAAAAATAGTCATAATCGAGATCATAAAAACATATATAGCAAGTGTGTTGACGTGTTTTCCAATATTGATACTTGTTTCTGTTATGTTCTTAGAACCTTATAATTTCGTAACTTGTATCTTTGAAGTAGTACCTTGCAGCAGATCTCCATTCCAATAAATTTCTTCTAAGCTACATAGTAATTTGAATTCCCCTCGTATATAAGAAGTTTGAAGAAATAATTAATAAAAGCACACTATTTGTAGCCAATTTTTGGAGCCTGGATGCTAATGATCTCTTATATTATGTCTCGCAGGAAGTTGCTGGGCATTCTCTTCAACTGGAGCCATTGAAGGAATAAACGCCATTGTGACCGGTGACCTTATAAGCCTTTCAGAACAAGAACTCGTGGATTGCGATACTACCAATGATGGATGTGACGGAGGCTATATGGACTATGCTTTTGAATGGGTTATTGACAATGGTGGTGTTGATTCAGAAGCTAATTACCCTTATACTGGTGTGGATGGTACCTGCGATACTGAAAAGGTGATTGGTTCCTCTGTTCCATTGCTAAAACTTTTAGTACTCCCATCCTTCATCTTAGTTTGTTATTCATATGAACATTTTCAGCACTACTTTCTGATTGATTTGTTCTTCTTTTTATCAGGAGGAGACCAAAGTTGTCACCATTGATGGTTATCAAGGTGTAGGTGATTCAGATAGTGACCTCTTGTGCGCTTCTGTTCAGCAACCCATTAGTGTTGGCATTGATGGTTCTGCATGGGGTTTTCAGCTGTACACTGGAGTAAGTCTAATAGCTTGCCTTTTTCTTTTTGTTTTCCTTTCCATATGTTCACTTTTGAAAATGAGAATCTAAAAAGAGGAAACAATGTCTAATTTGATCAGGGGATCTATGATGGTGATTGCTCAAACAATCCAGATGACATTGACCATGCCGTTTTGGTAGTGGGATATGGCTCGGAAGGTGATGAAGATTATTGGATAGTGAAGAATTCATGGGGAACTAGTTGGGGAATTCATGGATACTTTTACATAAGAAGGAATACTAATGTAACCAATGGGGTTTGTGCTATCAATGCCATGGCTTCCTATCCCACCAAAGAATCTTCTTCACCATCTCCTTATCCATCACCAACAGGTCCTCCTCCGCCACCTCCTCCACCACCACCACCACCACCTCCACCTCCCTCTCCCTCACCAAGTGAGTGTGGAGACCTATCCTATTGTCCAAGTGATGAGACTTGCTGTTGCATTTTTGAATTCTATGATTTCTGCCTCATCTATGGTTGTTGTGCATATGAGAATGGGGTTTGTTGCACTGGTACTGAATACTGCTGCCCAAGTAACTACCCCATTTGTGATGTTGAAGAAGGGCTATGTCTCATGGTAGGAAATTCTATCATTTTTTACTGAATATATCTTTTGTTTCAAATTATGAAAATTAAACATTTTTTACAGAACTATGGAGACTACTTGGGAGTGGCGGCGAAGAAGCGAAAAATGGCAAAGTATAAGCTCCCGTGGACTAAGTTTGAAGAAACAGAGAAGACATACCAACCCTTTCTGTGGAAGAGGAATCAGCTTGCTGCATTGCGCTGAGAAAGAAAGTGTATTTGTTCTCTTCTCAAGTTTGAATTTCTTTTGATATTTCTTTGGAGCAGGCACTGTGTCCATGTTTTGGACACAAGTTCTTTTGGACATTGAATATGTGTTGAAAGCAAAACCAGAAACTAAAAGATAAAGGAGAAGATGTGATTTTTCTCTACATGATTTTTTGTTCATCAAAGCTATATATGTTTGATTTGTTTTTATAAGCTTGTGGAAGAAAGTTAGAATCAAAGTTTGTCCTGGCATTTGTAACGCACAAAATGCAGATTGGGATTTTAAATAAGTGACCTGCTCTAGAGTATGCTTTTTCCTAACTTAAAATAACAGTTCTGAATTACTGGACAAGTGCTTAAAACATAAGTGAAGGTCTCAACCATAAACACTTTAAAAAACTCAAAAGCAAGAATGCAAGGAAATCATCAATTTGCCACCTTGTTCATCATGAGACAACATGCAATTCTCTGCTTTATATACCATACCAAATACCATCCCATTATCATGTTTTGATGGTTCATTATGACTAGAGAAAATCCATTTAACAACCAGAACCAGAAAGAGCAAGCTTATGTTAATGAATAAGAGGTATTTTTTTGGTTTGGAAATTCTTATTTAAATTAGCTCTATCTTTTACTTACCGGAAAACAAAAACAGAAAGGAAATGGCCAGGGCCATAGAGGTCGAACAGAAATTGATTCTGAGAAACAATTTTCTTTCAAAACTGAGAGCCTATAATTTATATGGAAAAGGGCCACGGCACTTGTCTACATACGTGGGCCATGGTGATTATTTGGGCCATCTTACGTCAGAATGGGAATGGTTGACATGGGCCAACATAGCAAGAAAAAGAGGTTCAAATTTCTCCTGAGGCTAGCACTGAGTTATGAAATTTTTGTTTTACCTAAAATTTTCCAGTATTAAGCAAAGTGAAGGAATTAATTGTAGTGTCATGAAAGATCCGTGAAACGGTTGGTCGTATGAATGTACCTTCCATTCCCAATCTTCTCGTGTACTTTTTTTTGGTGAATAAAAAAAAATCTACCTGTAATGAAATCATAGATCTAAAATTTATTTAGTGAAGAAACTGACCTAAACATTATTTTAATCCGATAGGAATCCGCAATGAGAGCCTGTATCGCTAAAATTTTATTTTTTCTCATGCAATAGCATCGGAGAAGAATACTTGTGTCCAAATAGAACTATCAAAATTTAAACTTCAACTTTCATGCTCACAAATATAAATATTCAGCTAGCCACTGCAGATAAATTAGAGCCTAAGTGTAATCTTCTTGCCTCCTAATGCTAGCAGCAGCATTATCTAATACTTTTTTTTCTTTTGTTGAGTGGGAGAGAGAGACGTACTGTCAGAGCCCACAAATACTTGCAGGGCCTCTTCATCCTCCCAATTCAAAGTCTCTCTCTCTCTCTCATACTTATATTCGTAAACCGTTAAAAATAATTGTAAGACGTACATTCTTCTTTTCTAGTGCAACTTAATTTGTTCAAATATGTAGTACTAGTGTTATAATAATTATATAATCGATGAAAATTAATTTGAAATCTTTTCTTTTTTATATAAGATAATTAATTTGAAATCTGGATATGAATAGTTTAATTATTAATCATTAAATTATGTGATGCAGAAATGTGTGTGGTTGTAGATAGGAAATTTTGAGGATGGATAAAGGTTAAGATATGGTACATAGTCTGTCTAGGTCCAATATGTCCGGCAAGGTGGGCTCTGGCTTCTGTAGGTTCTTGGCCTTTTTCTTCCCACTCAGACAAGTGGTGGGGCCGAAACCTTCTGGTTTTTGTGGAAAAAAGAAAGAAAGAAAGAAATAAGGAAATATCTAAGCCACAAGCCACTTTTAATTGTAGTTTGTATAGAAAATATTATACCACAGTCTAGCATAGTGGAGATGAATTAAAATTAAATTATATATTTTAGTTTTTCACGTATAGACCAGAGAATTAAGCCCAACATACTGGAGAATATGGTCTTAACTAGGAATGAAAATTTTGATATTTTCGGCCAAATTTAAGTGAAATTTTGATTTTTAGGAGACAGAGATATTAATTTTATGTTTAAAAAAATATAATTTTCATAATTTCCGTGGAAATTTTTAAAAAAAAAGTTTAGAAATTTTGATTGTTAAATTTTAAAAATATGATATATTTTTATAAAATATTAGAGCATTTTTTAAAATTATAATTATTTATTGAAGACATATTTTAACTAATGTCGTATAATTAAAGAAATTGAAATTTGAAAGTAAAAATGAAACAATTAAAAAAATGTAAAACAATGATTACAATTTTAAAATAAAAAAAAATAGTTATAATTTAAAGAAAAAAAAATCATTTTGGCATAAATTTTCAACAAGTTAAAAAAATTATTTGATTAAGAATTTGATCCAGCAACAATCTTCAATGCTATCGTAGATGATAATGATGAAGAGGGTAACTAAGTATATCGATAGATTAAATCATTGCATTTAAATGGTAAGAAATGGAACTCTGACCTAAAAATTGCTCTACAAACTGAAAAAGAATGTATAAATGTTCAAAGAGTAATTGTTGTACAAGTAAGCTCTAGTAGTGCTGATTTTTTTGAAAAGTTTATGAGACAACCAACTAAAAATCATAGTACTTCAGCCCCTTCCAAAAGTACAGGTTAGAAATTTTAAATTATTGATAGTAACTCTGACTCAAGTGGCGATATCAATAGATGCTCTGGTGAAGTTAGAAGTGGTTACGAAAGAGAGTCATCAATTCAATAGAGATTGAGTCCATTCACTGGTGAAGATTATTACACTCATGCAACTCAAGATAAATATCATGGAAGTAAAGAATTTGGGCCAAGAATTGATGTTATAGGAAAAAATTATATGTGTAGAGAAATATGTACAATAAGAATATCACAACAAAAAGATGAATTTTTTTCTACAAATTTTGAATCAACGAGGATTGAAGGTTAATATAACACTTATTTAATGGATGATTATGAAATATCATCAATTAATAACTCATGGATACATTCTCAAACTCAACCATCATGGGTTAGTGGATATGAACAGAGTCAATCAACGTCATATCCATATCATGACTATCAGCAAAGACAATCATATGAAATATTAGATTCATATAATTGGCATATTAACAATTACATGCAAAATTATAAAGAAGATGTGCTTTTTGATCAATATTTCTCTCAATACACAACTAAAAATGAGAATGAGGAACATAGTGAAAATTTTCAACCACCACGAAATTCTATGTGGTATTGACTCATATTTAAGTAATTATGTACTTGTATTATTATTATGATTAATGGATAATTTATTACTTAATTAATAACATTTTTGTTATTATCAGCGAGTGCTATAAATTTTTTAATTATGACAAATATGATTTATATTTAATGTTTTTTCAATTTTTATAATTAAATTGATAAAGTATATAATAAATAAGCATATTCTAAAGTTTCATTAAAAATTTCTATATTTTTTTATAAATTTTCATCATTTTTTTTGTATTTTTATCGATATTGATATTTCCATCGATATTTCTATATTTTTTACATTTAATATTTCTGTCGATGCCATTATTTTCATCATTGATCTTAAATAAGGAAAAAAAAAATTAAAAACTTGTACTATATTGAACTACAATCTAGCAACATTTAATCTCAAAAACTTGAATATGTGAAAGTTAGACTGAAATGTAATTTTATACTTTAACAAACAAAATTGTAGCATATTTTTTATACATAAAAGCAAATTCAAATGAATGCATAAATGTTCATGAAACAGACACCGCCCACCTTCTAAGTCAAATACTTGCCAATATTACCCCAACTTTCATGGAATTGCCTCTGCTTCAAGTCGTTTGTTTCTCTCCTATACCGCTCACTTTGCTATCTTCATCACCTTTTTATAAGATGCATTCAATGAATGGTTGCTAACTTGCTTGGATACTATGACTGTTCCTATCCAACTTGTTTTGGCAAAATCCACGGTCGAATTGGACAGTTCTAACTTTTATTCATATAGACTCAATGAGTTTAATTATACTATTTTATGTATATTTCCTTTCAATTACTATCTTAATTTGTTAGTGTCAAAAGTACTGAAAACTGGGAGTTGGTCGAGATCTAAGGAGGGAATACACACAAAAACAAAAATATACAAAGGAGGGTAAGATATTATTTTTGGGTTTTGAGTTTAAAGAGTGAGATATAGATGGTGGTCCTCTTAATGCTGATTAATCATTATAAAAGTCAGAAAACAGGAAAGAATGGCTTTTAAAGAATTGTAGGGAAGGAAGTTTGGTTTGGTCCTCTCTCCGCAATTGAAGGGTAATTGAGAAAAAAGCAGTCTCACTCTTCTCTCTTACTTTACTATTATTTGATATTATTATTTTGGAAACGACTTTTTCCTCTTACTTAATGCGTTCGAGTTTGACAATGACTTTATAATATCATATTTAGCATGTTCAAAGACAAATTGGTCGGATCTAGGGATCTGTGTCCTTTAACTATGTCCATGCTGGAAATAAATATATATATATATATATATATATATATATCTCGCAATAAAATCGAGAATTGGATTCAAATATATATTTTTTTCATTGGCACATGAAATTATTCAAATAATAAATAAAAATAAAGATCAAAGATTATTAATTAAGAAGTTCTAATCTTAAAAGAATAATTTAGAGACTCAATTAAAAAAGAAAAAAAAAAAAAATTTCAACAAATACATATTGGTTCAACAACAATCGCTAAAATTTTTACCAAAAGAACAATCGCTAAAATAAAAAATCCAAAGTAACAAGTAAGGTAGGTATAGTTAACCAACCATCACCAATAGTTGCACATTTCTGTTAATCAATAAAATGTAGCTGATAGTCATCTTGAAATCCTTTCAGTCTCTTATATATGAACTAAAAACTTTTACCTTCCAAAAAAACAAAAAAACCTGCAAACTATAAACTATAAACTTTTCCTTTTCGGTTGCTTGGACATTTTGTCTTTCTTGATCATGTCAACAAAATCCAACCACCATGCTCTTTATTTATTAATCAGCTAACATACATTTCACTTATTTTATATATGAAAAACCACCAGATCACAGTCTATATCACACTAACTCCCAAAATAATTCTCTCCTAAAATAATATAGGAATGCAAATTACGTAGCCAAATGCTACATGGGAAAAAAAAAATGTCGGTTCACTCAGCAGTGGACACTTAATCATGCAGTATTAAAGACCGTTGGATCAGCAACTGCCGCTGCTCTTCCCCAACTGTATGCCCGTGACCACAACTTTTCCAAGCCCAATTAATTACCAACTCAGAGGACAACATCAAACGTAAAAGAAAGAAAATTAAATAAAAAATAGAAAGCCAAGAGCGACCACCTAGGGAGCGAGTTTATTTTTAAATCATTACAATGATTCTTAATTTAAAATTGAAAAGGTTATGTCTAATCACAAACATGTATATAAAAAGTTAATCTCTCATTTACACATAGTTACGAGTTGAAAAAAATAATAATAATAATAATAACGAAAACAGGCTAGAATGTGATTTTTAATTTTCATCTCTCGTGCTGTGGGTCTATATTGTGTTAGTGGTTTTCATGTAGTGCTGTGGTCTAGATTGTAGTAGTGGTTATATAGTATACTCTGAAAATGCAAATAAACAGAGCAAGTCAGAAAGTGAAAAAGAAAAAGAAGCCAGTTTGTCTCTCTCTGCTCTTTCCTTTTTCTTCGTTCACACTCATTCCCTCCCAAACACCACGCCATCATTCTCGGAGCCCCATTCACAGCTGCAGCAGCAGCAACAATCACTTGGTCCCTCTCTCTCTCTTTCTCAGCAACAAACTGACAGGCATGCCTTGTTTTTCTCCTTTCATTTTTTGTAACTGATTGTTGATTTTGATGTTTACTTCCTACTATTTTTAAGAATTTCACTTTTGGTTCTGTTGGAATATGGGTTTTCTTGGATCATCCTGTTTTAGCTATTAATATTTGTTTTTCCCCTTTGGGTGAGTTGTTGAAGTAAAAATCGAGACCAGTTGTGTCTGGGGATCACAGTTGAGTATCCTTTTCATTTCATTTGGATTTTTGCTCTTTTAGATGCTTTACTGATTCCTAGCTAGATTGCATTTATCAATGAATTTAAGGGTTTCAGTTTGTTGTTGAACAAGTAAAATTCTTTGTTATGGCACTTTGACAGAGTTGGTATTATTCAGCGCATAAAGTAAATGCCTTCTTTTGTGCATGTTTATTTAGTAATAAATGATTGTATCTACTATGGATAAAATTTGTAAGAGCTTGTTCGTTTGGTTTATTGGAACTTTACTCAATTCTCTGTATGGTTGCTGAAGAGGTTGAAGATGGAAAAGCAAAAAAAAAAATGTTCTTCTCATGTTGTGTTAATGTGTTCCTTAGGCCATAATTGAGAATACCAAGTACTTTAAATGTTCAAGTTCTGTTACATATAAGGTCTCAATGTTTAGAGTAAAATGGATTCAGATTTTCTTTTATTTTTACCTTTCTTTTTGGATTTTTTTTTTCTTTTCTAATTTTAAATTTTATCATTTAGTCTATAAGTACTCAATCAGGAGTTTAGTATGTGTATATTTGGATTCTTTTTTATTTTGTTCACTAATAATGGTCTACTTTCATTTCAGAATTTAGTAGAAGATTTGGATGCGAAGGGACTTACCATGATCTTTTGCTCCACTCTGGCCATTGGCAGTTCCATTTTTCAATTGAAAATCTCTGAATTATAGAGGGATTTAGTAGTATTTTCTGGGTTGCAATTATGGAGGAAAGGAAACTTAATTTTAATGCTCGACTTCTATCTGTGAGGCGATTGGCTACAACATCAGTGTTGACAGATGGAGACAGTGGGAAGATAATTGAAAGCTCCCCTCCCACTACACAACATGCTTTTTCTCCTCATGAATCATACTTTAATATGGATCAGGTAACAGAGCCTGCTGCATTAGTTCCTTTTCGTTGGGAGCAGATTCCAGGAAAAGCAAAGGATGGCAATGAAGCCGAGCCTCAGCCTTCAGAGGAAGAGCATTCTGTTATTCCAAGGCTTCCTCCTGGAAAAGTTTTGAATGCCATGAAACAATCTTTAGGAATGGATTATGCATATCAAAACGAGATTAGGCCCCAAATTAGAGCATACTCTTCCAATGACAAAGTGATGGAATCGAAACTCTCAAATGGACAAAATCAGAGAGGGGGTTTGGGATTGGAGGACGACAACGATGTTTATTCTGATGCTCTTGACACACTGTCTTCTAATGAATCTGTTTCGTTGAACTGTAGTGCAAGTGGTCTTAGTGGATATGATGGTACAGATGTGAAGCAATCTGGAACTTTCTCTAAGGATACACAAACTCGAGATTTCATGATGAGGCGCTTCTTGCCTGCAGCCAAGGCCATGGTATTGGATTCACCGCATTATGCTACAAGGAAACAACCTATGACACCTGAACAGCCTAGAGAAATAAAAAAGATGGTCAATGAGGATAAGACGTCTTTACATAAAGAAAGAGATTCTAATGTGGTGCCACAATTTGGACAGCATCAAGAGGAAGAAGAAAGTGATGATGGAGTTGTCGAATATGATGAATCCCCAAATATTTCAGCCAAAGGTTGTGGATTATTTCCTCGGCTGCGGCTTGGAAATTCATTGTGCCTTTTGAATCCGGTGCCAGGAATGAAAGTTAGAACTCGGGCTCACACATCTTCCACCCCTGAGGTTGCAAGACCAGGCAGAAAGACTAATAATCAATCCGAGTATAAAACTGTCAACAAGGTTCCAAAAACACTTTCTATATTCATTTTCCTTTTTATTTGATTTCCTTCTTTACATACTCATTGCTGACGTTCTTGTATCTGTTCAGCATGCTCATGATGTGGCCTATAAGCAAAAACCAGACCATGGATTTCGATCAGGTGAGCTGCAGGTGGTCAAGAGCAAGGGGGCTGGTGAATCCAGACGGTTTGCATACTCAGGTGAGTTGCAAAAAGGTAGATCATCTCCCTTGCGACAACCACAGAGTGGTGGTGCATCTCCTTTCCGGAATGCAGCATGTCAGTCTCCCTTTCGTGGACAGTCAGACCGTGGAGTTCGATCAGGTGAGCTGCAGGTGGTCAAGAGCAGGTTGGTTGGTGAGTCCAGTCGGTTTGCATACTCAGGTGAGCTGCCAAAAGGTAGGTTATCTCCCTTCCGACAGCCACGGAGTGGTGGTATATCACCGTTCCGGAATGAAGCACATGAATATCCCTTTCATGGAGAATCAGACCTGTCAGCTGAGTTGCAGGTGGTCAAGAGCAAGTTGGCCAGTGAATCTAGTCGGTTTACATACTCAGGTGACCTGCAAAAGAGTAGGACATCTCCCTTCCGACAGTCACGAAGTGGTGGAATATCTCCCTACCGGAATGAAGCCCGCCAGTCCCCCTTCCGTGAAGTGGGGCTCCTTGGAATTCCCAAGGAAGGGAACATCGAAACCAGTAATAGGACCAATCTGTATAGCAGAAGCAGGAACAAGATTCAGGAAGTATTAACTCATCAAAGAAATAAACAAGGGCCATTTTCGATTGTCCCTGCCATTGAGAAGACAGTGTATGTAGATACTGTGAACATTGCTGGCAGATCTTGTCCAAATTCAGGTTCTATAGGTACTAAAGGACAACTAGACTCTGCTGGTGAGGAATTTGAGAAGTTTTTAGGTGCTGAAGAAACTTCTACTGCAGAATCCTTATATCAAGATGTACAGTGCCCAAGTACTGTGAAAAAAAAGATTATTTTGGAATCTGAAGTCTTTGCCTCTATTGATGACAAAAAGTTCTCTCTTTCTGAAATATCACATTTCAAAGATCAAGCAGTCATGGAGGCCTCTGGATTAGGACTTGGTCAAGAAATTAAGTCCTTGGATTTCCCAAAATTATTAACTGCTAATGAAAATGCAGACATTGGCAATGGTCAGATTGTAGATGTAGAAGATGTTAATGCCAGTTTTGTACCTTCTCCTCTTCCTCCACCTTTACCAAAATCACCTTCTGAGTCTTGGCTTTGGCGTACGCTCCCTTCAGTTTCTATGAAGAATCCAATTTCACATATGAATCTTGGTCTTCTTACTAAAAAGCTGGAGTCCAAAAAAACCTCCACTAACTCCAAGTGGGAAACAATTGTAAAGACTTCTAAGTTGAATCATGATCATGCGCGTTATTCTGAGGTAATCACATAATTTTTTTTTTCTTTCTTTTGTAACTTTCCTACAATAGTACTGGTATGTGAGAATTGGAAGCAGTAACCTTTCTTTCTTTTTGGCAGGAATTAATTAGTCATATTTCTCAGCAATCCAAAACTTAGAAATGCCAAGGATGTCTACGTCCAATGATTCATACAGGCTTTGTTGTTTCAGAAGTTTTGCTTTGATGTTTTCAAAGATTGTTGTGATATACATAGGGACAATCCATTCTTTTGTGGAGGTTTCTCTTCCTCCTATTCTTCCTCAAGAAACATTGCGCGAGTGTTGTTTTCCACAAGCTACAACTGATTTCTTCTTCTTGAATGATATAGCATTGGAAAAAAAAAAAAAAAAAAAAAAACAGCAAAAATTTCTTGGAGAAGGAAATGATCTTTTGATCTTAAAATTCTAGTGTAAGTGGCTTTCTGTAATGTTTGAACTGTATAGAAATCAATAGCTTTCTTTTCTTAATGATTCTGATCAATGGAGACACGGTTTCCTTGATAACATACATGATCGGGCATGTAAAACACTATAGACATCATGCTTGTATTCCTTGATGTTTTTGCCATAAGGAAGATCTAAATTTTCTAAAATTTCCATCTAAATTGTTTTAGAATATATTTTGAGACGGGGATGTAAAAGAGCCAATAGGTATTTTCAGTTTACATATGTTTAATTCTACTTAAATCTTTGCGCTCCAACTGGGTTCTGCAACTATTCACCTTTTATACATTGTTCTGGCTCTTGTACAAAAGCAGTGGCTAATATCCATACCATTCTATTCCTTATGGATGTCATCAAACTGAAATTTTTCTTAGCATTGACCTAGAGAAGGGTGGCATACACACAAATATTGCTACAAAGTTTTTCACAGATAGTCCATTTGTTTAACATAGTATATATATTATATAATTTTTGAATCCTAATTTTTTTTTTGTCCAAGATAACGTCAGACAACATGGTTTGTGATGTGCAACGTCATGCAACATGTTGTTTGAAATTTTCCTGAGCAAAATTTATCTAAGATTTCCTGATAAAAAAATTACATGGTATATATATAAGGAAAAATAGAGATGTTACTGTATATTTAATGGGCGACAACCTATTGCAGCCATCTGATTTGCATGTATATATATGTTGCTGAGCAAGCTTACAAACGCATAAAATCAAACATAATAAAGAAAGAAAACTAAATCAAACAATAACAACCCATCAGAGCTGAAGAAAAAAAAGTAAGAAACTGATATATCCAAGCCAAGTATGCTGAAGAAGGGGTCTTTCATCAATACACCTGACCAGAGTGTGAGCAGAGCAGCCCACAAGTTTTTTTGTGATTTATTTGTCCAATACTATACTTAATATAGGCATGAAATTAACTCATTTATAATTTATTTTTTTATCGTTTCATAAATAAATCAATGTATGGGTATTAATCTTTACTCTCAATATTTGCAAAAGTTGATTCTTTCAACTGAAGGAAAAAGCAGGCGAAATACTTCAATGCCTAAAATGTATTGTTTGTTATACAAAGTGTCAGACGTCATAAACTAGGTACATTTCTATTCAAGTCTCCATGTAAAGTTGCTGCACAGTTGTGTATATATATAAGCCAGCTTTATTACCAAAAAATATATATAAGCCAGCTTTTATTTGGGATCCATTTTTATTACCAAAAATATATATTTTATTACCAAAATATATGCACGTATGAGATGTCATTGCTTTTGGAGTCTTAAATCCTCTTTTATACAACACAATAGGGTGTATTTATAACCAATGTGAGACAATTTTAACCTTAATATTTTAGATTAATCTCCAAATCCGGAATTCTACATATATAGATATGTGTGTGACTAAGAAAGAGAGAGAGAAAGGTTGGTGCTAACTTCTTGTGTTGTAGAAGTGCTGCTTCGACTATGAGTGTTGTTGTCATCAACATTCCTACTTGTTTGGCTCAATTTAGGAATGTGTTCCTCCTCCTTCAAGACTTGCTCTAGGTTCAACTGCTGCATGTGCAAAACATCATTCATATAATAGGTTTACCAAAGAATTAAAATAAAAACTAAAACAGACACATAATTTTATACGTAGAATTAGTCAAGCGGTAAAAATTACTGAAAATACATTTTCAGATCCAGAGTTCAGACTTTAATCTGGCTATCTCCTTTAGCATAATAAAAAATAAAAATAAAAACAATTGATTAATATTNAAAACATTATACAAGCCTCAAACGATGGACTTTCCCCCCAAATTAGAATGGTGAACTCTCAAAGTTACACAACTGAGGAAAAAACTACCGTTGAATCCCATGCTTGCAAAATTTAGCATGTTCTTCTCCCATGGTCTGATCTCTCTTAATTTCTTTGCTTCTTCTCCTGGTTGCAGTCTAATTAAAACTTGATTTTATATCTTAATTAGCCTTTCTTTGATTAAATATTGACAGATCTCAAGATATGTAGAAGAAGTAGGTTTAGCGAAATGCGTCATTATTTAATTATGATATTATTGCACAGTAATCACCATGTACTACTTTCACATTTTAATAATGATGGAAATATTAATAATGATGTTAAGGCTTTGGGCTATGTGCGTAGGCACACCTTCAATGAATATTCACATTTTTAACTAGACATGGTCATCTCTCTTTTTTTATTTGCCTTTTCTATTGGTTGAAGTCTAGTGTAGAAACTTGTTTTGATCTCTTAGCTAGCCTTGCTTTGATTCGATATTGGATTATCGTTTAATTAAATAAAATAGATTAATTATATATTATTGCATACCATGTGCTACTTTGGATTTGAAACAATTTTTTTCCATTACTTTTTGGCCCACCAGTTCCACGCATATTTGTTTTTTAATGCATTATATATAATTAACTTCATCAACAAATATTAGATAAAAGTATAAAAGAAATCATACTTATTTTTTTATTGGTTTATATTTTTAAGAAAAATAGTAATTTAATTAGTCATCAAAGTCAAATAATCTTGAAATTCTAAGTCCAAAGTTCAATAACAACACTATCCAAAACCAAAAACATATTGTTAGAGATCAAAAGGATTACGCGGGCTTTGCACAAGCGCTTAAATTTTTTAGACTTTACATGTGTTCCTAGATTTGGCCAGCATTATATTTTTTTTGAGTTCTTAATTTGTTTTGGTGAACTAAGTCAGCTCGTTTTCCAAAGTTTGACGGCAGACCTAGTTACAAACATAAAAAAGATACTGTCCAAAAAAGCAAATAAAAAGTAGTAGGACTTAGCTCCCAAAATAAGTTTTACCAAAAATCAAATAAAAAAAGCTCCCAAAATGGTTAGTTAGCATATCCAAAAACAAATACAAGAGATAAATATCAATATGATTTCATAACTAGAGTAAAGCAAAATGAAGAAAAATAGTTTTAGAAGAAAAATGGGAAGAAATGTGTAATCAGAGGGTAGAAAAATATATAATATGGGAGAGTGAAAAATACATAATCTGGAAGGTAAAAAAAAATGTATATCAGACACTTTTTTTTTCGCTAAATAAAAAAGGACCTATCCGTAGCTGAGTTATAGGTCCAGGATCTAGTGAGTGGGTCAAACTCATGCGTCTTTTCAACCCAGTGGGAATCTACACTGGAGGTCCATGTCACTGGAAACTCATTTCCCCTCGTGCAGTAGCAGCGAAAAAAAGCACTTGAGTCCAAATGGAGCAACCAAGACTCAAACTCCAACTCCCGTACTTGCAAGTGTGAAAGTTCGGCTGGTTCCTACCACTGAACTTCACCCTCANTAAAATTAAAATACTTTACAATAGTCTAACCATGCATATACATATATCAACTATTTTATATATATATATATAGATATGTAATCAAGTTATTGTAAGATATATATAATAATTTTTAAAATGTTTACTGCTATTTATAGTCTACTGTCAGTGACAAATTAATAATAAAACTTTACTAATAAATATTATTTACGACGGTTTTAAAATAATTAAGTATACTTTATAATAGTTTAATTGTATATATATAAGTAACTATTTCAAAACAATTAAAAACTATTTTTTTGACAAATTAACATTAAACCTTAAAAATTAGAAAAAAATTAACATTAAACCATTTTTTTTTTTGGTAGAAAACATTAAACCATTTAGTTATGCGAAGCGACATCTATTTAATGCCACATCAGCACAACTTTTATGTCTACGCTTATCTGAAAAATTTGAACCCCATTATTAAACATCCTAGCGTACCCAAATTTGTAGCACGGAGTAGCTAGTGATCATTAGGGAATTTCACATGTATTATGACATCGAAAGATCATAAAAGAGAAGTACCTAATTGGCCAGCCTCGTCAAGCTTCTTGCTTCGATACATCTGAATATAATTAATTAGGAATTAAGGTGATCATCAATATCAGAAATATATATTACTAGAAATTAAAGACAGCTCGAAGGAAAAACTATTTATAATAAGCTCCATTTTAAAATATAAATTTCTTAAAGAATAAAGATTTAAACTCTCATCGATTTAATTATAAGTATATATACAGATTATATATATATATATATATACCTGCAAGTGACTCTTTACATGGGCAATGCTAAGTCCTCTCACTTTCATTAGCTGAAGAACTAACTTGGGAGTCGCTCCTATATATATATATATTCCAATTAATGCAATATATACGAACATCTAATCAGAAAAATCCACGAGGTCTAATACATATATATTAATTAAGCTATATATATACATATCAAATAATTAATCAGTAGAATTAATTTAAATTATAATGACTTACTTTCTCGTCCACCAAGCTGTTCAACAGCATGCACAAAAGAGTGATGCAGGTCCGGAGTCCAGCGGAGGCGAGGCGTTTTGGATCTAACATATTGCCTAACTTTACGCTTTGATTCATCATCTTCACCACTTGTACTGCTACTAGTTGAGGAATTATAATTATAATTAGCTGATGACGATGCTGTTTTTGCATCATCTTCGACTCTCATAATTATCATATCGCTTTCGTTGTTAGCTTCTTCATTTAAATCAAAGGATGAACACTTTTTGGAAGAGCATGTTCCTTCCACACCAATCTCCACTAGTCTATCATCTCTCATGGCTTCTCCGATCGTTTCCTATGTATCACGAGCTAGTCTAAAGGACAAGATTAAGGAAGTATATAGTACTTAATTAGCATTACTTTGAAGCTTAATTACGGAAATAGTTATAAGTAGTTATATGCACTCAATATTTCTTCAAAATGTAGTTAGTATTCCATCACATCCCAATAAATTGAAAAACAAAAAAATTATATGTTACATATAAGTAATGAAGTACACATATATACCAAGAACCATGAAAGGCTAAGAAAATATTTAAACTTAGCCATAAATACATATATTTGAGCTTTGCTATTCATTACAACTAATTGTAATTTTTAGGCAAAAGTTATTGATATTAATGGAAAGAAAAAGGGCTATATATTAAGAAAATATTGGACATAAATATTAATTCAGAGTTAATGTTCATCCCTAGATCCCAATCCTTTGTAATTCATAATCATTTGTCTGATACGACCTTAAAAAAACATCGAAACAATATGCAAAATGATGTGTACAATAAGTGAAATATATATTTCAGCACACAAAAATAAAATATAATGTATATTAAATGAGCAGGAAATATTAATTAATTGAAAAAACAAGAGTTTAGCAAACTCGTCAAAAAGCAAAAAAGTTCATTAGAAAATCAACTTTTTATATACTTATATAGCCAGCAATTCTTAATTTAAATCAATGTTCATCGTGCTCGGAACAACTTTTCCATTAATCTTATATATACATCGTCCTTTTGACAGTATATGATATTACCCAAAAATTGAGTTCTCTCCCAATTCCCATTTTTTTAATTAAAAAAAGAAAAGAAAAGGGGAAAAAAAAATAAAAATTAAAGAACAGGTTTATATATCTTAAATTTTCAAATTAAGTATCTTATTATTAACTAGGATATACTGGGTATATTAATTAATGAATGTTTGCCCACTTGATATGCAAAACATATACATATATACATATATATATATATATAAATGTATTTGTTGATGAAAAACAAGTACTATACAACGATCATGATATGTTTTTGAAAGAGACCTAGATTAAAATTGGAAACTTGGTAATCCCAGCATATTGTAAGTTAGAGTTTGGCAATCTAGAATTATATGTTTCATTAACTTTCCAAAATGCTTGGAAAAACCAACTTTATAATCTTTGCTAGCTAGGTAAGATAAAAAAAAAATAAAAATAAAAAAAAAATAAAAAAAAAATAAAAAAAAAATAAAAAAAAAATAAAAAAAAAATAAAAAAGAAATTCAAACTGACCCAAAAAAGATCCCACAAAAAGGATGAACATATATATATGACCCAGTTTCATCGACTTCATATTAGCATAAGATTGATCATCTTGATGATTTATTATTAATTAGCAAAAAATCTACCAAGTAGTAGAGAAAAAAAAAACTAGATTATAAAAGGCTGAGAGAGTTTTGTTCCTTTACTTAGTTTTTTCCCCAAAATACAAACCAATTTTTTATGCTGGAGGTGATTCTGAAATCCTTCTCCTTTCCAAGTTGCTAATCAGAGCGGACCTTGCATGCCCTAGGAGGAAGGAACTGGAAAGCAACAGAAAGCTGAGAGAGATGGTGGTCTTGTTTGGTCTGAAATGTTGACATATGTTTTCGCTTCATTCAAGAGTGGAATTATAATTAACTCAGAAAATATTTTATATATATATATAGAAATGTTCTCGTGTTTGATGGAGCCTAGGATAAGCTATAAATAGGCGTGTTGTCGTGCAGTATAATCTTTAATGAATTAAAAATATATTTTATTTTATAGTATTATAAGCATTCATAAGCACTGAATCACGAATCAGTGGTATTAGATTTCCAAAACAACGATAAAATATATTAAAATTTACTGAATTGATTTTTTTACTGCTAAACTACCAAAAACAGTTTTGCTATACAACATATACATCTTTACTTTTATCAAAACGTGTGCATGTAAAGCGTATATATTCTGCGAAGGAAAGCTATAGAATATATATCCAGAATTACATATATTAATTATAATTTGCACACATTCAATAAAGTATATGTGTAAGTGTTTTATATTGTAGATACAGATGCGACTTGTCCCTTAGACTGTTGGAGATCATGTGACTGCTCTGCTCAACCCTTTTCTTCTGCTCCATCATTTGACAGTTGTCCTTGTAAAACTCTCTCTCTCGCACGCAAAAGACTCGTGATTATCTTAATTTTTTGACTTCCTTTTGATCAGACAATATATTTCCAATTTCATAACATATTAATTATCCAACAATAAATTCGCGAGTATTCAAGTTTTACTCTCTTATCCTGCTTATGAGAAACAGTGTGAAACTGCTCCTATATATTTAATGATCAACCTTTCAATTCCCTCCCACCTAAACTAAGACTTTTTACATTATATAATTAAGAGTAAGATTCACCAAATAAATTATTTTAAGTTTTTAGTATCCATTAATTTGGTATTATTTCATTGAATTTTAAAATCTATGATTTTAGAATATTATTAATTTCACAACCATTAAAATTATAATGTCATTATATACTAAAATTTTAGTTAATAAATTCAATACTGTTTTATAATTAAATACCAAAACATTATTATTTTCTTGTTTATTACGATGTAGGTGTCTTAATATAAGAGAACAAAAAAAAAAACTATATATCTNGATACTTTTAACAAAACTCAAATTATAATTGTGCAACAATTAGGTAGGTAATAAAGAGTTATTGGCATAGTTGGCCTCAACTTTTACTTATTTTTATCCTTTGCCACTTTACTTCTCAACTTATGATTTTGGTTGCACCATTTGTACTGATTTTTTTTTTTCATTGGGTATTCTATTAAATCTGTACGTGAGACACATATATAAAAAAGTATATACGCGGTTCTAAAATTGCGTCTCAAAACTTTTATGACATTTTACTACCAAATTTTTTTATTTTTTTTGGCACTTTACCCCCAAAAGGGAAAAAAAAAAAACAGTGCTAACGGTGCAAATTAAAACAATAACTGGGAGATAAAATGCAAAAAAAGAAAAAAAGTTATTAGGCTACGTGCAAAAATATATATAAGATGAGGGACACACGCACCAATAACCCTAATGTAAAATTAAGTGTGTGTGCAGTTTATTTGAGTTGTATATAGAATTGAATTGCATTACCTCAATTGTAAGGCTTTCTTGTCCAGCCCATATCCATACTTTTGAGCCCAATCCTCGTCAAACCTGTAGAATTCTCAATTTCTCAAATCGGGATCATTTTTTTTCTTCTTCTTCTCAAAGATTCAGAATTTCAGACGAAGAATTTAGAGTGCGGAATCCGATTCGGAAGCAAATGCAATCGATTCGTGTTCACCTTCATCTTCATGTTCATCATGGATAATCAGAGAAAGAATCTTCTTTTCTGCTTGCTCTTCTTCTCTTTCGTCCTTTCCTCTTTTCTTCACCCTGCCTTCTGTAGAGGCGGCCTCGAAAGCTATACTCTTCCAGGTCCTCTAATTTCCATATACATAATATACATATACATGATTAAGTATATCTGTTTATATATATATTTGCATCAAAGTGTCTAACTTTTTTAATGTTTTTTTTCCTTTTTGAGCTGGTATACTAAAATCTGATGCTACTCTTTATAATTTTTTTGATTTTCTCTGGTTTATTTCCTAAAAAGCATAATGATATTCCATCTAAATCCTTTGATCAGATTAAATTTTAATATTTTGGAAATTTTTTACGATCATAGAAAAGAAGAAAATAGAAAATGTACACCTTAATAAATGTATTTATCTATTTTAAGTTTGGGTTTTGAATATAAATTGATTCTAATTAATAGTTTCGCGTGGTTAGGTGACGAAAATGATACGTATGGTGGTCATGGGAGGCTCTTGATTGTAAAAGAGCAATCTCACAGAAGGTATTGCTGGAAGAAAAGCTTATGTCTTTAAGTTTATAATTATTTTGCTCTTTATTTGGAAGTATATAATATGTATCAATGATGCTACAAATTCGTATTCGCAGTGCTGATGTAGCTCAAGGGTACATGACTAATACTGAACTTGGGGATGCTGTTAAGACATTTGGGCAAAGATGTAGTAACATTTCTAGGATATACAGGTAAATCTTAAGACTTTTGATTCTTTGCTTATAGTTCTACTAGAACAATTTAAAGTTTTGCTATGTCTGGGTATAACATATTTAGTGGAACGAAATTTCCCTTACTTTTGTTGACTGAAGGGCTATTGAGAATATAGTTTTTTTGCTTTAGGCATTTCATTGCAATTGTGCTGACTTGTACTCTTTTTCTCTCGTTGAGGGATTTTTGGAATGGAATTTCAGTATTGGGAAGAGTGTGAATGGGGTTCCACTGGTAATCGTTTCATTGAAGTTAGTTCCTTAGTTTTTGGTTTTAATCATTTTCCTATAAATTTAATCATACGTAAACCTCTTGAGTAACATCTTAAAGATGGCTGTTGTTCGTTTTGTTATTGCCTGTAGTGGGTTATAGAAATTTCGAACAAGGCTGGTGAGGAAGAGGCTAAACCAGCATTTAAGGTGAATATTTTTCTACTTAGACCTGCTAATGCATAGAGGTTTTTTATGTAACCTGTTTATAACTTTAGCTTTGATTGTTCGGGACTCAACATCCTATGAGGAGTCAATGATAATTTTTTCTCCTTAAATTGTAAATTATTAGGGGAGACATTTAGAGAACCTCGAACTACTTGTTTAAGCAATTAAATGTTGGGTGATGCAGTATGTAGGTAATGTGCATGGAGATGAACCTGTGGGTCGTGAGCTGCTAATGTTACTTGCAAATTGGATATGCAATAACTATATGAAAGACCCCTTGGTACTTCTCTTTTCCTTTTAGCCACATAAGTGTAGTTTTATTTATTTCTTTTTTATGCATGAGATTTTAGGTTCTTTTCCCGAGTTTTTTGGCAGCCATATGGTAACTTTTGCCATTTGTCCCTGCAGATGGCCACTTTAATTCCTTTTAGTATGTTTTCTCGTCCTGTATAAATCTGTGGTTTGCTTTTTCGAAGTCGTTTTCCTCACCCCCTTTTATTGGTCCCTTTGACTTTCAAATACTCGATTGAAAAGAATATAAATATATATATATATATTTATATATATACATTTGAAATATGATTTATGTTTGTGTTGACACATGTTATTTTTGTCCCGCATTGCAATGTGTAAATAATGGCTATCCAATTTTTAAGTGTCTGATGCCATGACAGGCTACTTTAATCGTAGAAAGTGTTCATCTCCATATACTTCCATCGTTGAATCCTGATGGTTTTTCACTAAGGCAGCGCGGAAATGCAAATAATATTGATCTAAATCGGGACTTTCCAGACCAGGTATATTTAATGTAATTTTGTTCTATTTATTTTTTAATGTTTTTGTTGCAAATACCTTCAAAAGAAACCATGAAGGTTGAGACTAGGCTCCATATAAAGTGATTAGTATTTATCACAGTTTTACTTATAACCAACATCATCTAGGAAAACAGGTTTGCAAATCCAAATTTATTTATGACTTTACAAATGACTCTTCTGGATTGGAACTTATTTCTAAATTTTGATGATAAATTTATCATATCATCGTGTATGGAGGTAAGAATTAATAAAATTAATAGAAAGAAGCTAGCTGTGACAATAAAAAGATCCAAATTTTAGGCCATTGAATATGAGTGCATCAAATTCTTATCATTGATTTGTTATGCTCAGAATCAAGCTGGTGGCTGGCACTTTATTTTGAGTCAAAGAAAATTATGATATAATGTAATTGGAATACTTTCCAGGAATGCCTTTCCCAAAGCTAATCTCCCTCCCATGAAGAAAAATGCCATCTTCCATTCGTATAACATATTTTCAACTATCTATAACACTGGATTTTTCAAACATACAACTATAGGGTCACTTCCCAAAGGCCATAGGTTATCCTAAAAACATGTTAAAGAGAACCAAATCTACAAAATAAGTTCTGAAGCTTTGCTGTGACACAAGTTCACACCTGAAAAAGCCTTTTACTAGCTTTAATTTTTACTCAGCTTTCGTTTTAGTGAAAGGATGGTTACATTTCAAGTTCTGATCCTTTGTCACCTTTTTTGTTCACTTTATATTATAGGTGTAATAAATAGGTTATTGGAGGCATAGATGTTGGATGGTATTGGGGATTTGGTTGGTAAACAATAGTGTGAGATTGTCTTGTTTAAGATTTGCAGATGGCACTTTTTTTTTTTAATGGGGGGTGTGAGAAAGTAAATAAATTGATCCTCAATTTAAGTTTCATAAAAAAGATGGGATTTTCAGAACCTGGTTTCAGGTTAGAAAATAATGTTTCTCCTTACGTTGCTGAATTCATTTGGTTATTTTCTAATGACTACATGGACATGATACAACAGTTTTTTCCTTGGAATGATGATGTAAGTTCACGGCAACCTGAAACAAAAGCAATAATGAAGTGGTTGAAAGAGATACATTTTACAGCATCTGCCAGCTTGCATGGGGTAATATATCTTCTCATATTTTGTACTGTCGTCCTTAAATTGTGTAGATCAGTTTTTTTTATCTTTGCCTCTTTCTTTTCATAGCATAGTTGTTGTAATGTTTGCTTTTAGTTTACTGCTTCTTGTCAATATCTTGGGAAAAGAATTTAGACTCCTACTCTCCTAGTTTTAGGATTCTGCATAATGAGAAATATGTTAATCACACATGTAGTTTATTTTATGGCTGTACACGGGTCGGGTTGGTCGGGTTTTTAAAAAAATTCAACCCAACCCGTCAAGGTCGGGTTATTTGGGTTGTGACCCGACTCGACCCGATTAGGGTGATGAACACAACCCAACCCAACCCTATGTTCAACTAAATATAAAAATTAATTGTCTCCAAATTAAAAATAAATAAAAATAAATTAGGGCAAAATATTAGTTTTTATTTATTTTTTAATAGACCTCGAGTCGGGTCGGTCGGGTTTCATCGAGTTTTTAATGAACAAACCTAACCCGACCCGATGATGTCGGTTTGGAAAATTACAACCTGCACCTGAACTGAATACTCGGTTTTTACAGTGGGTTGGGTCGGGTTTTTGTACACCCCTAGTTTTTTTTTTACATCCAAGATCCATAAAGACAATTCCACAGTATGATATTGGGGCAAAAACACTCAATTGTAAACTGGAAATTCAATGAACAACAGAAAAAAATCCTAGTAGAACCACTTTCAGTGTGCGCCGCCCAGGAACTCTTTTTGCTTGTTTTTCAATGCTTTCAAAGAAAATGGCTTCTTATTCTTTTTAAATTACAATATATAAACTTTATTTTTATTTTTTCACTTCATTTACACAGTCCTCTTTCATTATTGGGTTGGCACATCCAAATTAAACAATTAAACTTCATTAACATAAAACTTTAGTTCATACTGGTCCATATATACATTCTATTGAATGCATCTTAGCTAATATGAACCCTGATAGAGTAAAGAATAATCAGTTCTTAATAGTGTTGAATAGTGTTTTCTGTTGTTAACAGGGTGCACTTGTTGCAAATTATCCATGGGATGGCACTCAAGATAAAAGGTAATAATAATATGTTACAAATGCCTCCTTTTATTGATATCCTGTTCTATACTTCCTCTTCTGTTTTTCCTTTATCTGTAATAATTTGGAATGGTTAATTTTCCATGGAAAGCTAGCCTGCCAACTTTTAGCCCTTGCTTAGGTAGACTCATTGAACTTGGTTTTTAATTGATGCATCTCCATGTGTATATGAGTATTAATCGGTTTATTGAACACCCACCATCGGCTGTTTATTTGTGCATGATCTCTCACCATTTGGAGTCTCCACTATAACTTCTTTCCTAGTGCCAAAATCTCATGCTGAAGTAACTAGGTCTGGGAGTACTTCTGTAGTGTCAGAAATTCTGTTTCATATATCTGCTATATGAACAGCCAATTATTCTTGGCAATAGTATAGTTTTCTGTTACATCTCGTGATCTGTTATTTTCAGTGTGTTGAAGATTCTTTCACTTATGTGCTCTCACACGTAGCTTTGTCTTTGTGATGTGAATCAATTCTAGGAGAAACTACTATGCTTGTCCTGATGATGAAACATTTCGGTTCTTGGCAAGTGCATATAGTCGCTCTCATCACAATATGTCCTTGAGTAAAGAATTTCAAGAAGGAATTACAAATGGAGCATACTGGTATCTCAACCTTTTGAGGGCTTTGTTTTATATAGTGGTCAATTCCAGAAATGTTTTCTTACTTTAGCACTTGATTAGCAAAATACTTTCTGCAGGTACCCCATATATGGTGGCATGCAAGACTGGAACTACATACATGGTGGTTGTTTTGAATTGACTCTTGAGATTAGTGACAACAAATGGCCTCCTGCTAATGAGGTCAGATTGAAACTTGCAACTCCTAAACAATGATATTTCATCTGTAAAAGTACAATAGAAGTAATTTTTGAATTTATTTAATTTTGTTAATGCCACAAGCCAGTGGTAGTCCTTTCCTCGTTGTGATTGGATGATCAAAATCATGATCCTGTCTTATCTTTCTGACCTATTGACTCATTAGAGTGCAGGCTTTGGGGGAATACCCAGAGAGTTTTGCTTTAAGTTCTTGGAGTGCTTTATTTTATATTGATCTTGAGTGGCTTAGTATGTCATTTTTTACTGTATGTAAAATTGCAGCTTCCTACCCTTTG
The DNA here is from genome assembly GCA_003254975.1 of Ochetophila trinervis. Classification (NCBI taxonomy): domain Eukaryota; kingdom Viridiplantae; phylum Streptophyta; class Magnoliopsida; order Rosales; family Rhamnaceae; genus Ochetophila; species Ochetophila trinervis. Next base: position 28,609 of record QANX01000642.1, on the reverse strand, counting down.
GGAATACAACAGAATGAGCATGCTTAATCTTGTTCTGACCCTGGTGCAGGTGCGTCGTGGTTTTGTTATCAATATGTTATTTTACATAGTTTAATAGGCAACAATGACGCGTGTGAAAATTGTTGTTTACATGAGTTACGCTCTTCAGACAGGAGTACATGGAAGGATATTTTCATCAGATACTGGGAAGCCATTGCCTGGCTCTATTACTATTGAGGGAATAAATTATACAGTATGTTCCGAACAGTGCATAAGATTGTTTTTTCCCAAAGAATAGCTTTTGTATCACACTGCTGTTTTCTTTTTCTAATTTACTGATTTCAGTTTTGGAAACTCATACTACATTACTGCATATGGATTATGGTGTTGACTCTAATTATTAGTTGAATACATGCAATAGGAAACTTAAAGTTTTTTCCATCTTTAGATGATCATTTATGTTTTTGTTTTATTTTGTTCTGTTTCTGTTATTGTTATTGTTTTTTTGGGATATTCTCCTCTGTTTGTATCCTCTTGGCCAAAGTTTGATGATGGATACAATATGTGTGGACCATCCTCTTGTATCGCTATAGTGATATGTATAAAAATATGGTCCATAATTGTAACATGCTCTGATCTGTCTTTACAAGTGACTTCTTTGATAAGCAGGCCCATGACTTAGAGAATTTTCATGATATATTTTTGTTTTGTTTCTCTTTCCTTCATCCTGTATTCTTCACACCATATTGAGTTCTATAATGCATTTGGCTGAATAAAATGTCTTACAGTATTTTTTTAAACTGTCATACAACCTTTAACCTGTTTTGGTCAATTGTCAGCTGAATCTTATAACATAACTTGACAGACTGATTTTTGGGTTCCTTTTCCTAACATGTATTTTATTCATTTTGAACATTGATTTGACAGCTGAAAACAAACCAAGGATTTGCAGATTACCATCGACTGCTTCCTCTTGGAGGGAGATATAAAGGTACTAATGGTTTTTAAGGGTCCTTTTATAATGAATTTGTTATTGCTTACCATTATTCAGATTTTTAAATAAGTAATTGGCTTTTTTTGGTGTTAGGCTTCATTGGGGGTATCATTTGCTGGGGTAAACTTTCAATTTTTTGTTTAAATTTAAAACATTGGAAGTCTATATTTTGGTGGTATTGGTCCTCTCTTTCCATAGAACCCATTGGAGGGAATCTATAACCTGTTAGTTTTCATTAGTGGGCATGAAATCGGACTATGGTAGGAAACTCTATGTAGCTAAAAATGTTTTTGTTTTCTCAATGTTCCTCTACAAGGACCATGCAGCCTTTTCTGATTCAGAAGAATCAGAACCTTGCTTTATAAAAAGAGTAGAAAGAAGGAAGCTGCTGTTATTCTTACTGAAGGCCCAACAGCTTTTCAGCTGTTTTCCTTTAGGCCAACTTAGAGAACAAATAATAGTGTATCTTAGAACTAGATTTTCTATAGATGTATGTGAAAATGATCCTGGTAATTATACTACTATAATTAGGTGTATGATTTGTTCTGTTGTCATTTACATGTTTATTATCTATTTATATTTAGATGAATTTTGAGTTTTTGATGTTGCTTTATATACTGCGTAGTCGTGGCAACTGCACCTAGGTACAGGTCGAAGACTACATCTATCTGGTTGGAAGAAGCAGCCACAACAGTTGATTTTATTCTTGATCCTGAAGTCACACCCGAAGGCCACCTACTACGAAGTGTCTGCGAATGTGACTGCGGTAGTTCAAGCACAGAAGGATTCGTGGACTTTGTTCGCAGGGCTCACTTTGAGTTATCTCTAGTTTTGGTTGTTAGTTTAATTTTCCTTTGCTTTTTACTTCAGAGGAGAATAAGATCCAACCTTTCAAAACGGAGACAGTTTGTAGGGTCAAAAAGGCCAGTTACTGTTTGAATCTTATTTTTCGAATTTGTAGTAAAGTTAAGTTATATATTTTGAGAGAATAAAATTGGTCCATTTTTCTTGTCCCTGGAACTCTGAGATTTGAATCCGTGTTTGTTATGCTACATTTTCCTTTCCACTGTTGAGTACCTGGCTACATACAGTTTGGTTGTGCTCTGTACTTTATTATCAAATTGCTCTGTTGCCCGTCTTTTGATTTGTAAATAAACTTATACTACCATATTTATGTATTGTTGAAGTTTCATATGCGTATAAAAATATTTTTATTGTGAATGTTTGCCTACAGGAGGCTCATTGATATGACCCTCAAATGAATTTTGAGGGAATTAATTCAAGAACAGGTCTACGCTTGAGATCTTCTTGAGTTTTATATAACATATAAATTTTTAGTTGGTGTTTCTAATAAATAGATTGTGAATCACGTTTCTCACATAGTTTTGATGGTGTCTTCTCCCAAACTAATTTGTTTAGTCGGTGCAGCAGCAGATCAAAGTTGTCTTGGCTCCTTAAGAGGGAGAGGCGTGCATGATGGCCTTCGGCACAGAACGTACTGCCTCCACAGCGAACGATATTGGCTGCTCTGAGGACTGCATAGCAGTCTTCATCTTCTTCCCTTACACACCTCGACCATATGCATAAGCTGCCATGATATCATTCAAATTAAGCTGTTGAGATCATAAGGTAACATGTTATTCTTTTTCAATGATTTCTTTTAGTTCTATTTTCAAATTGGTCATTAATTATTGCATTGAATATAGAATTGAGGGCATCAATTTTTAAGATCCTAAATTGAAGAAATTTTTAACAAGTAAGATAATGCTGGAAGTTTTAAAAAGCATGATGTCTTTGTAGGCTGGAGCTCGAATGGCTGTAAAATGAGGCCAGAGATAATTCGGATAATGAATATAGCTCTTGCATTTGGACCCTGAAGGACTGCCTTATTCAGCATTCCCATCAGGATTGTTAGGTGAGGTTACAAACTCAATTAGGTCGGTAACTTGGTATTATTACCATCTTAGTTGTTCTTCCAATGTTTGCTGTCTGTATAGCTGTGGAAATTTGGCAAACATATTAACCTTAAATAACACTATGAACACAAACTTGGTTATCAAACTTTTAGATACCAACTGATATGACATTGTTTTATCAGCTTCTGAATGTTATACATTTTTTCCAGAGAAAAAAATTCTCGAAAGTAGAAGCCAGCTGTATAGAAAGGAACGCCATGCAATTTGCAAAGGTGATTTTGTTCCTTTTAATTAAAGTATCATATTTTTATTAGCATGTTCCTGCAAAACATAACTCATATCAGAGTTGGAAGGAAGCATGAACTATTTTGTACTTTCCTTTTAGTAGTTGTTTGGTCAGAAGGGAAATATATAGCTAGATAAGATGGATTGTATTGGATTGGAAATGAAAAACGATTTGATTTGAATAGGAGCCATAGAAAACTATATATAGAAGGGTATAAAATAATTCTATCAAACAGTTACGATAGGGGATAAGTGCTATGATTTGCTTAATACATGTATCAACATAAACATATTTATTACAGACAATGATTAAATAAAAAAGTCAGAATAAAATAAATATTTGAAGTAGCATGGGGAATTCTAAAATATAATCGGGTTTGACCATAAATTTTTTAAAAATGTTACTCTATTATGAACAATGTTACTTTATTACGGACAAATGTTATTCCGTTATAAATTTTACAATGTTATTCTATTATAGACAAGTGTTATTCATACATAACGGAATAATATTTGTCCGTAATAGAGTAACCGTAACATTTTTGAAGATTTTATTGAATACAACACTTTTAGAAGGACTTTATTCTAGTCCAGTCCCATTATTAAACATTTGGCTATTCACATTGATTTGATGCTGTCTTCTCCTAGTTTCTCTTGCAAGACTAAATTATTTAGTCGGTTGAGAAGCAGATCAAAATCATCTTGGCTCTTTATGAGGGAGAGGCGAACATAGCGGTTTTCGGCTTTGAATACGCTGCCTTCACGGCCGATGATGTTGGCTGCTTTGAGGACTGCATAGCAGTCTTTATCTTCTTCCCTCTCACACTTCAACCACGCATAAGCTGCCATGCATTATATATTAATCACATATGCACATTTAATTCTACTAGTAATAAAGATTTAATCATGCTGTTTTATTGTATAATGATCCTGAATTTGAATTTCTGCATCTCCAGTGCAATAGAAATAATAATACTTAAAAAAAATGTCATTATCTTTCCTAATTATTGTATTAAATGAAGAATTTTTTTGAAACAAGAAGCATGTATATGTAGATTAGCCCCTTGGAAGTTTACCTGGTGAAGGTTTCCTAACTTTGTTAAAGAATGTGCAGTACTGATCTTCGATTTTCTGGAGAGAAAATCTTGTTGAAACTGAAAGCGTCTGTCTCAGTTTTTCCCAACGGTTACTCATTGTTTCAAATCCGAATTCAAATATATCTCTTCCTTTTCCCTGAAGGACAACATTTATAAGTTTCAGAGCTCTTAATTGGGCATCCCGAGAAACTCCCATTGTATTCGTAGCTAAATACGTTGTCATTCTTTCGAATACAGCTTCATCCTTTACAACTGCCCACCTACACAGTCAAAAGAAAAAGCAACAAGAATTGTAAAAAAAATGTTTTGTCAAATGACCGTCTGGTTCAAAAGCTATAGCTGAAAAGTGAATATGATAATGTATATAAAGATTATTTTTTTCCAACTTGGATATATTTTTAACAAAATGATTGTCACCCGAATCTAGTTCCGGCATGGCCGGTGAGCTTGGAAATCGAAAAGAGCATAATGTCGTCGTCTGCTGGAGCTGGAATCGCTGTGAAATGAGGCCAATGATAAACCCTATCATATATAGCTTTTGCATTTGTTCCATTAAGTACTGCCTTATTCAGCTTCCCATCAGGATTGTTTGGTGATGTTACAAACTCAATTAAGAGGTTTGTTTCATTACCATATGAGTTGTTCTTCCAAAGGGTTGCATCTCCTCCAAAATTATAATTCTTCGAATCGAAAAATTCCGATTGGGTTTCGTATAACTGCAGAAAATTATTCAAAAAACCAAATTAATTAATTTATCAGATTTTTCCATTTATTTAGGTTATATTAATTTGTCGACTAGCGATGCACTGCTACATTAACAATTATAAAACTTTCACTAAAAAGTTATATTAGGTATCGAACCTGAACTTGTTGTTTTGATATTATATTAAACAGCAGCACAGTAAATTTTAACTTGTGAAATGTGGATTAGGATTAAGTGAAATATTTTAATAGTTTAGAAATAAAAAAAATACCGAAAAGAAGGGAATGGAAGCCAAAACTGTAGCAGGAGGAGAGGAGGCATTGTGAAGAGGAGAGAGGGCATGAACAGCAGCATTGAGGAGCTGTGTGGAACCAGCACCAAAGAGAATGTATCTTCCAGAAGTGATTGCATTTCCAACAATTCCATGCAATTTGCGAATGTGATTTTCAAGCTCTTCTGAGATGTAAGAATTGTCATATATGAAAGTGTATCCCATTCTGTGCCACCCTGCTACTAATACTGCACTGCTTTCTGCATTTTGCATCCAAAATGGTTCTAAGAAATATGGATTCCCACTGCAATATTTTTAAATTAACCAAAAATATTAGATCAAAAATTCAAACACAGTCATGTCCTTATTTGATATAACAAGAAAATAAATATATGGGATTATTTTCTAAAATAATTTTAATACCCTTTGTTAATTTCACCATCCAGATTAAAAACAAAAAACAAACAAAATGCCTTATAAATTCATAACATGATGGGGACAAAATAACATTATTATTCAAATTAGCCCTATTTATATTATGCTTTTATTTTATTTTTTGTTCCGTATGCATTTTACTATCTTTTAAAAATCAATTTGTTTATTTAAGAATATCTACAATTAATTTGTGTAATTAATATTCTGTAATTTAAAAAAAAAATTACATATCTATCTTTTAGCAATTTAAGATATAGTAAAAGTTTTTAGATAGAAAATTAGGTAATTTTTTTTTAATATTTCACATAATTGGTAAAGAAAAATAAAATTATAAGGTACTAAATGAAATTTTTTGCAAATTTGAAGATATTAATTGTATTAAGCTCTATGTGAATAAATTAAATTTTAAAGAATATAAAAGTGTATTTAACTTTTTTTTTTTTAATTTTTGGTACCTCAAAAATGAATAAAATTAATTTTAAATGCAACATACCATGCACATGATTTTTAATTTGACAGAAACTGTGAATTTTAACCGAATTGGATCAATGTGCAATTTTTTATAAAATTATAAAATATTAAATGCACAAATTAATTGTAAAAAATTTTAAATTAACAAATTAAATTAAATACATTTACACACTTTTTTTTCCTTTTCTAGGAAGATGGGACCATATAATTTTTTTGTCTCTTCCTAAAATTTTAAAAGGGGTCATCACTTGGAGATCCCGTAGGAGACTTAATTGGATGCCAACTTCAACATAGCATGATCAATTTCTTTTATAAACTTTAAATTGTCACCATCAAAAAAATAAAAAAAATTCCAATATTAATTCCACATGCACAAATTAACATATAGTCCCACTAGGAACAAGTGCAATTTAGTAGCAAAACATATTGCTATTTCCTCATGCAGAAGTCCAGAATATGAATTGGTAAACTATGCCATTTGATACGATTAAAAAAAACAAAAAAAAAACATGATGAAGAAAGAGCATATATATATACCTATCGGCATCTGCAGCACAAGCAGAATAAAATTGAGAGCAGTGAGGGCCTCCATAGCAGGGATTGCACTCACAAATTGGTTCTTTCCCATCAAGAATGATACCATCAAGATAGGCTCTTCCATGTCCTGAGCATGAAATTGCTGCAACTGACTCAGCTTCTGCTGCAGCTTTTCTACTCCAACTCAGCTCACTTAATCCATCTTCTTCAACCAAGTAATACACTCTCACCACAAACACTATGTTCACCAATATGGAACATGTACATACTATTACCATAATCAATGCAATACACTTGGAGCTCATTTCTTTCTTCTCCTCCATGTTTTTCTTTCTTTCTGCAATATATTTTGCTTTTGATATGGCCAACATATCTCTCTTTATATAATAATGTGGAGGTGGACTTTGTGATATATTCTCACGTGTATTTATGTATATATTGTACGGAACAAGCAAAGAAGAAAAGTAAAAGAAGAAAAATTAAAAGGCCAATTGATTTTGGACAGTCTTTGAATATCTTTTAGTCAAGGACAAGGAAGTTTAATTTATATATGTGGTACACGCAAGTAACATAATGTATGTTGAAGTTTTTGTTTGTCAGGATGGTAATGAGAATTCATATTACATGTCTGTGTTTCGTATCAATCTATTATTTGAAGTTTTTTATCGTGTTAAAATTTTTCAATCGTAATCCGTATCTATTTAATGTTCGTGTCAAACAAGTTGACATGTTTAACCTATTTTAATAAAATATTATAATTTTTTTTACTATTTTATTATTTTTATATTATAATAAAATAAAATATGTATAATTTTTTATTACTATTTTAATTTTTATGCATTAATTTTATTTTTTTATGTCGATTCGTATCAATAACGTGTAAACAAATTAATTTATTAGTGACTCAGTTATAATCACGTTGATGCTATTAGATTAACTCTCATGTTAAACCGAAATTATATATTGTCAAACCTATGCCAAGCTACGTATGGAATTTGTTACTAATGATATTGAATATATTTTTTCATAGCCAACTTTTCCAATTGATATCTGATCAGAAAACTACGTACTTTGCTATCTAAGAAGAATTAAGAATATTTTGATATATTAAGCTCATAAATTATAAAAGAAAGTCAACAATTTAATATTTTATATCTAAAAATTGAAAGATGCGTGAACATTTCTTAATTTTTCTCTCTTTAATTGCTTAATTTTCTATTTTTGACGGCTTTGCATAATTATCTTTTTTGATAATTCTTTGCACAATTTTCTTGTTGAGACTTTTCAAAGCAAAGATAATCAAATTTAGTTACAATATTTCCCATGCATTCGTCATTACTCGTCGCAAGTCTTTCTTAACAAACATATTCCTACTGTTAGTAATTTGAAAAAAAAAAAAAAAAAAAAACGTAATAAGCCCAGGTAAGGACACCTTTTATTGACCCCAATAAAAAGTGTCAATACCTAAATTTAAGGCCCAATTCTAAATGGGTTGGACAAGAAAACGCCCAAATCAATAGGCCCATTTTATCTTACTAGCCCATTTTTATCTTTCTTAAGGAATATACATTGCTGGTAGAAGATAGAAAGCCTAGTTTGATCCAATCATCAGCCCAGTTTATTTTTTTTCTTTCTTTTTTTTTAATTCACTTTTGTCAAATAGTATTTTATAAGGAAGCAGCTACATGTAATCGAAAAAAGAAGAAACAGTTACATAAATAGTTAAAAATTGTAAACAAAATGCTTTTAAAATAAAAAAATAAATATTTTTAAGCTTTTAATTAGAACATAAAGCATATTTTGTTTTGGAAAAAAACATTTGGTTTTCCATGAAAGCATCCAAAGCACCTTTAAAAAAAAAAAAAAAACCTTTCTTTTTTTGCCAACCAGGTTTAATTAGGTTTGATCCTATCTACTTTTGGATCCACCCGGAGGGTCTAAAATGGGCCACGTGGCATGGAACAATAATTTTCTTCCCAGAATAAAAAAGCATCTATTTTTCTGTTTTTACTTTTGTACGAGCATAGAATTCTATTTCATTTTAAGTAACAATTTTTTTTTCATTTTTTATTATTATTTGTTAATATTTTTAAATGACATGGAAATGATAGACATAAAATAAGATTTAAAAAAAAAGGATATAAAATCCAGATCCAATATGCAATAGTTTTGCTTACTAAATTGATTGATAGGAACAAAGGAAAATATAAAAAGATGATGGAAAGGTTAGAAAAATGAAAGTAAAGAAAAAAAGAATACTATAAAACAATTATGGATGCACCTTTACGTCTCATTTCATTTCAACCATACCTTATTTTTTAATTTAGATTTCATTCTGTATTTTGGTTGTCATAGAGAGGTATTTAGTGGGAGAATGAATGAATGAAATAATTCATTAACCTTTTTTTTTTTTTTTATGAAATTCATTAACGTTTTTGTTCAATGAATATATTTTGCTTGTGCAGAACACTGTTAAAAAAAGAAAGAAAAAAAAAAGAAAGATTAAATGTGCAAAATTCTCTAAGGATTAGAGACAGAGAGTGCAAATAGCTTATAAAATATTAATATATGATATTTAATATAAATAATAATAATTTTATCAAAAAATTTACATTATATATTTATGCACAATTGTACACGGTATAGCCACAATTCAAACACAGTTAAAGAAAAAAAGGAAAAGCCGTGAGATTAATTTTCATTACTTATGATAAAATAAAAAAATCGAAACGCGTTTTGAACATTTTACGTGTGAAAAGCGCTACGGCAACAAATATCCGTAGCATTGAAGTCGGTCAGAGACCGGGACGAGAAGGAACGAGAGGTGTCAATCTTCTATTGGCCTGTAGTCTTTGACCCTCTCATCCAATATCCGATATAAATATTCCAAGTTTATTTTCCTCGTTTGGAATTGGCCAATCTGCAAAATCTGACACAGAATCTCCACCCAGATTCCAACTACTGCTCCGTTTTTACTCTCTCCAAAAATCCCATCTTGCATTTGTTTGATTTGACATTGTTCTTTCTCGGATGAATTTGGAGGGTTTGTGGAAAAGTTGAAAGGAAAAGCAGATTCTTGGAATTAATGGTCATGCTATAAAACCCCATATTTTAATATCATTTTCAAAGATTGTTGGGTTATCGAATTCAATATTTGACTTTTATATAAATCTCTCTCCAAAACTCTCTCAAACATAATACAGATTTTTCTAGATTCTTTGCAAATTCTGCTTTCTTGGGTGAGTTTGTATTTCTATTCTCTGCGATTAATTTACTTCTCTGGTCTTTCTCAATTTCCTAACTTCTTCTTCATCTGGGTTCTTGCTCGTCGTATTGTTTTATTTGAGGTTCGTATTGTTTTCTGGTTTCTGGGTTTTCTTTTTTTTTTTTATTGACTTTCCATGTTTTAACAGAACCAAGTCTGGGTCTGACTATGATTTTTTCCTCAAGATTTTGAAAATGGGATTTCCAAAACTTGGAATTTTCCATTGGGTTTCTTGGTTTTTGGATGGAATTCTACTTTTTCAACCCTTTTTGACATGACTAGTCCATATGGCACAAGATTGAAGCTTAGTGATAATTCCTCTTTCTTATGCAGTTTCAAGAATTACCAATACAACTACTTCCATTTGATTAGTAAAGAATGGCAATAAAACCAAATAAGTTCGCGAAAAGCAGTGTTCCAGAGGAATGGAAGAAGGTACTTGGATCCGTTGCTTCTGAGTTTGGGGATATAGTAGATGCTGAAGAATTGCAAGTGATTCGACTGAAAGGGGCTATGACTAATAAGGTTTATGAGATAAACTGGCATATAAAAGATGGTGATATTATCCGGAAAGTATTGCTTCGAGTTTATGGGGATGGAATTGAAGTCTTTTTCAACAGGGACGATGAGATCAAAACCTTTGAGTGCTTATCCAAACATGGTCAAGGGCCACGTCTGCTTGGCCGATTTGCAAATGGAAGGGTCGAAGAGTTCATCCGTGCTAGAGTATGTGAATTGCTTTTTCTTGATTATATTTTCTTATCCTTCTTGTTTGTTTATTTTCAGGAATAGTTTCAATCTATGAAAATAACTTCCATATATAGATAAATGATTCAATTTGACGATGATGATAATGATATTATTTTGGATTTTTTTAACTAAACTTTGCAATAATTATTTTGGATCTCTCTCTCTCTCTCTCTCTCCCCTTTTGCTTTGGTGGGCCAGTTATTAATATGAAGCCGAGGGCTACAAAGTTGACATACTATTATTTCATTATTGTTTTTAAGTTTATTTTAATTTTGATGATAGAAATAAAGTTGTAGGTGAACTTTATAACTGAATTTGTGCGGTGCTGGTATAGGCACTAAAGGCCAAAGAATCTTGGCAAAATTCTCAAACAATAAGTGTGATCTAATTTTTTTTTTCCTATCTTTTAGTGAATAGTGTGATCTACTTCTGTTTGCTTGTAAAGGAATTGACAGAAACTTTAATTTAATCAAAAGACTGTTCTTGATTTTTGTTGAAGTTGTGAATATGATATGTGATATGATTAAATAAGCATTCTTGACCAAAAGAAAAAAACATAATAATAATAATAATAAATTTTTTGACACAAAGTGACCATCCCTTAGGCATCTTTCAAAATCTTGTTTTCTATAATTTTGTCTATTAAACAATGTATTTGTGGATGTCACTGAACTCATTTGCAATATACCCAGATGAAATAGCAGGTTACAAGTCTCATATTATTTATTAGACCACCTTTTGACTTTCTTATCATCTGTTTATTTTCACTTTCTTAGCACAAGAGACGTAATTAAGCAAAATCTACTCTACTAAGTATCTTTGGGTTAATCAGCATAATTTAAAATATGTATAAGTTGAAGATTTTTCTTTTTCCTTGTACTTGAGATGTAAAAGTTATTTAGTTTGATGCAGAGAGAGGCCAAATTATAAGTAGTTGGGAAAATAATGCTGACGTCCAGTCTTATGATCTCTTCTAATATTATGTTAAAGGTATTTACAGTGTTAACTTGAAATATTTAGTCGGGTCACATCCATAACAGTTTAAGCTTTTGGGAATAATGGTAACTTACCAAATCCTAATTTTGGAAGACGCTTGTTATTGCAGTGCATTTTTCTTATTCTCCTTTCGTACTTTTTCAGACACTTTCGGCCAATGACCTCCGTGATCCTGAAATATCTGCTCTCATAGCAGCTAAGATGAGAGAGTTCCACAATCTTGACATGCCTGGCCTTAAGAATGTTGTCCTTTGGAACAGGATGAGGTATGTTGTTTTACACACATATCTAATGAGTCCTCCCTTCAGAAATGAAGATGCTTAAATGCCTTTCGTTTTCTATCCCAGAAACTGGATAAGCAAGGCCAAGAATTTGTGTTCGATAAAAGATGCTAAGGAATTCAGGTTGGATACTCTTGAGGATGAAATTAGCATGCTAGAGAAGGAATTATCTCAGGACTATCAAGAAATCGGGTTTTGTCATAATGATCTGCAGTATGGTAACATAATGATGGATGAAGATACTAGATCAATCACCTTAATTGTAAGTTTTTTTTATGCCAATCTGTTGCTGTATAATCTGTTTAACAGCTACTGGTTTTCTTCTCATTACTCTGTTCTCAAATAGTATTTTTTTTCCAGCTATCTAATCCATTATATGGGATACAGTATCAATGCTAAGAAGAGCATTTTTTCTTTAAACTTAGCTCAGAACAAATCAGCCGTCAATCATGATTTTCATTTTCCATTGATAATTTTTCCAGGACTATGAGTATGCCAGTTACAATCCTCTAGCCTATGACCTTGCAAACCATTTTTGTGAAATGGCAGCAAATTACCATTCAGACGAACCTCATATTTTGGATTATAGCATATACCCAGGTAAGGAGATGTAGCTGTTTTGCTGTTCATTGTATTTTGTTTTTTCCTGCTTTTCTTAGTGGTTTAATTACAAATGACTTGCAAACTTGAAACCAACCATTTTACTTTTTTCTTCACTTCATCGACATCAGATCTGGAGGAGCGCCAGAGGTTTGCCCGCGCATATCTTAGCACTTCAGGTTAGCCTTTCAGTTTCTTGTTCATTCTCTTTATTGCATGAGATACAAGGTTCTGGTTACTGGTATTTGTGATTGTTGTTCTTATATTTCGCAGTTCAAGGTTATATACTTTATATTGGATGAGTTGCAAATAGCCATAATATGCAATACAAAAGGTGCAATGCTTTTGGCTATATGAAACTATTTAGTCAAGAAACGTTATGCAATGCTAAACTAATTTTTTTTTTTTTGAGTTACAGTTTTACTTTTAAAATCGTTAGTGATTTAAATATTGTTATTATGCTTTAAAATATGATGAAATTCTCTAACCATACATGCAGGCAATGAACCCAGTGACATTGAAGTGGAGCAGCTGGTTAATAATGCAGAGAAGTTCACTTTAGCAAACCATCTATTTTGGGGCTTGTGGGGGATAATTTCTGTAAGCATTTCTACTACCTTGAAACATTTACACTATCAAAAGCTGTGTTTTATGTTAATATTTTTGTGTTTGAGAGAGAGGGGCAAAACAAGAAGGATTTACATTAACTGTTAACTGCTGGCCTGCAGGATTATGTGAACAAAATCGACTTCGATTACATGGAGTATGCAAGGCAGAGGTTTAGGCAGTACTGGTTGAGAAAGCCGGCATTGTTGGGTTCTTCCGGTGATTCTCCGCTGTAAAGGGCATTTAGAAGTGTATTCTGCATAGAAGGGAAACATGTAATTTTTTTAGGAGTGTTGTTTGGTTAATGGCTATTTTTTTCCTTCTTTTTTTATTTTTTTTATTTTCAGTTTTACAATTCTCTGGGAAGTGAGGATATGTAATTGTTGTGTGGCTAATCTCTTACTGTACATGGCAACCCTGTTTAAAGAAATGGAAATACAAATATGCAGCTTAAAAGTAAAAGTTGGCCATCCCAGAAATATAGAAATATTGCTAGAACAATAGAGGACATCTTTAATGATAGATAGTGAAATTTTATTTGGGTCCAACGAGATTCATTCTTTATTAATATTTTTGTTTGTTTTCATATATTTTTTTTTTCTCTATAAACGTTTACTATTTCTACATCTTCAAATAAGAATAATATAAATATTTTTCTATAAGATACTGTGGTAGTGGTGTTGAAACTTGTACACCATTCAACAAAACTAGTATAAATTTACCAAAAAAAAAACTAGTATAAAATTCAAATAAAGAGTAGGTTTGGCTCTTTTGAAGAACCGAAATAATACAGAGCCAAACCATTATTTTGACTTTTTAAAAATAGAAAAAAATAGAAAATAAGTTGGAACACTTTTTAGAACTCCAAGAAAGATAGCAAAGCGGGAAAAATGACTAGGACATCCCAACAAGTTGGTGCTCCACCATCCTCAAAACCCACCAAGCCAATATATTAAAAATAAAATAAAAGGTACAAAAAGTAGCATTTAACAATGGCATCACCCAAAATAAATAAGAAACTGGCCTCATTAGCCCTTTAAATAAAGAGTGTAAGGTAAATAAAAAGTCCCTTGCAACAAGGAATGCAAGCAACAAAATTTTGGTTTAAGGAACTCGTGATCCAATGTTTCAAACCCTTGAGAAGGTTTGAGTTCCTTCAATCATCAATATTTGCCATTGGAAGGTAAATCCAAAACTTAACACACATTGCAATAATAAATTAGCAAAAGTGTACAATTATTTATAACCATTCCTTCTTCATATTATCATAATATTAGAAATAACAAACATAACACTGAGTAAAGATAGGCAAAAAGTAAATGATGCATCATGAAGCAATTAGAGGGAAATCCAACATTATGATCTTCTTTCTTTCCCCAGTAATTCATCCAATGCTATCTAGCCCAAGATTTTTGGGTAAAACTGAAAAAAAATTATCATCAAAATACCTCAAGCACCATAAAAATCACAATTGAAGTTATATTTTTATTTTTTTATTTTCGTAAAACTTAAGAAGAGATTGCAGATAAAGAACGTAGACTGTCAATAATGGAATCAATTAAAGCATGCGAGCCGCTAGTAGCTGTCAACATCAGGTGTTTTGGTGCTTGAGCTCTATCAAAATAAAATGCACCTGGAATCAATTTTTCTTTTGGCTGTAAAGCCAACCAAATAACTGTGTCTGCACCTTCCTCGCTTGTTCTAAGCTTTCCTGAAAAACTAAATCATATGTATACCAAAATAATGAATAAAACTTTACTCATATGAATATTGCAGATATGAATAAAAGAAAATTGATATCAAGAGGATAAGTTCCTCACTTTTTGTTGAATTCAGGCAAGCTCTTTGCAACACCGGGGGTCTCAGCCCAACCTGGGTGCATTGAGTAGAATCCAATCCCTTTGTTTTTGTAAATTTCAGCCCATTTCTCAGTTAGTGCCACCTTTATTTTATTTTTATTTTTTAATAAAAAAGAAAAAAAAAAGATTTCATTAATAAATCATGATTTACTAATAACATCATCTGACATGTATGCTAATTTGTCTTAGGGTAATAACTAGTATTATATATATATAATTTAAAATCTTATGTAAAGTACAATGTCTTAACAAAGTTACAATTCTAAGAATCCAGAAATATTAACCGGGAAAATTAATTTTAGCTTTGAATGAAATTATTAACAGAATAAGTTTGAGACTTATTCCTATCCAAAAACACAAAAAAAAAATGGTTTGTGCAAGGAGATTTTTATTTAGATGTGTACTAGAGTACAGACTCTGAACTACTTAAGACTCTTCATGGCATAATACTGAAGGAATATTTTATTTTATTTTATTCACTTTTTTAACAATCTATTCTTACTATATCCAAGCCATATAAAAATAATAAACAAGCAATAATATCAAAACTATAAAATCAGTATATAAAAGGTAAAGATAAATCTCATATCTAAGGTTCCAGGCGTAGTGGATAGTTAAGCATGTGTAAATCTATGCCCACTTAACAAAGTACCATTGAATCACACCGCATACTAAATTATTTTAGCAGAATTAATATGGAAGTGAAGGTTGTGATTTCTTGTTAGCTCCATCAAATAGCATATTCACAGACTTGGTTTGTCAAAATGCTTTATATTTTTCATCCAATTTTAACAAATAAACGTCATAAAGAGTTATAAAAGAACAGAAGTGTGCAAACCCAGACATCTGTATTCAGATGGTCAAACCTGAACTCTCTTGTTTCGAGCATATTGATCCACCCCATTAAAGTTGCCATCGCTATACTGCATTGGTAAATTTATTTTTGAGAATTCCAAAACCTGCATCAGCAAATATAGCTAACAAGAATTTCCCAAAAGCTACGTCACCTGTAGATCTTTGGTCAAGGGAGCTGTGTACATTCCACCAGACGAAACTGTAATAACCCGTGCATCAGGAGCAGCTTTCTCCAGTAATGGCAACATTGATTCTGTCATAGCAAAAGTACCTAATGCATTTACAGCAAAGTTTAACTCAAACCTGAAATTAGAAAGTATTAGAAATGTAATGCATCAAATTTTATAAATAGGTGAAAAATCTATATAGAATTAAATTTAGTAGTGGCCACAGATAATAACCAAAGACGCACCCTTCTGAGGTGGTAACTCGATTATGCTCCATCAAGCCAGCATTGTTAACCTAAAGGCAGCAGAATTTAGGCGTATTAGATTCTTCAACAATTTTGGAAGAAGCTGCAGCACTAGCTGTTAAAAACATCCCAATATATCTAGAGGGACATTTTTATAATCTTAAGATGCCAAGAAAATGAGGGAGGCACGGAGAAAGAAACACAGTGTACAGTATAAGTCTAAATGTTAGAACAAAGTTTAAAGATCAAAAGGCACTCAGCATTTTCATAGAAAAAACCCAGAGGATCAGTTTTCAAGACTGTTTACCCCAAGCTTGTAAGAGATATTCCAAGAATACTTACCAATACATGAACTGGCACATTCTTTGAAGAAAATCTGGATGCAAATGACTTGATATCGCTAACAGAGGAAAGATCACAGACCTGCAAACGAAAAATTCAAGATCAAGCACAAGTTCATTGATATTTTTGGTAATTCGGTATCCTGTATCCATCAAATAATTTGAAGAACATTTGGAACTTTTTAATAAATAATGCTCTTTAAAATACCTGGAAATAAACTAATTTACAAAAAAAAATAAAAAATCTGAACATTAAACAAAACAAAGTACCTCTAAATGCACATTCTTGTTGCCTGTTGAAATCTGAATTTGAGATGATGCAGCTTCTCCCCTCTCCTGATTTCGACACACCATATAGACAGTTGCCCCACTGAGAATCATAGAAAATTATTTATTTAAAAGAGAAGCCAAAAACTATCACTTTTCTTGTTGTATATAAAAAACAAATCAAGTTCGACATTAATAGCAGCTAAAGCAAGAAGGGTACCGTGAAGCAAGGCCCTCGGCTGTTGCATAACCAATGCCAGAATTTGCTCCAGTTACTATGCAGTTTTTCCCTTCAATTCTCGTTTCCAAATCCTCTGACTTGAAATTTTTTGCATGCTCACTGGAATGTATTAATATATTTTAATATAAATTAGGAACGCATCATCAACAAAAAGGAAAAAAAAACAAAGAAACAGGAAAGTTAAAAAAAATAAAAATAAATTCCAGATTTTCGATACTAAATGATTCAGTACGCCAATAACTGCATATACAAACATAATCAATCATTCAAGTAGACATCAGAAATGTAAGTCAGAATTTTCATACTCAATTTCTTTTCAACGGTAAAGATTTCTGAACACAAAATGAGGCAAAAGCGGATATAAAATCATGTCTTTATGATATTTAATTATAAACCCAAATCGAAAATTAAACAGTTAAAGCAAACCCATCTATTCACTTAAAAAACACAATCTCGAAGATTTATAAATAAAAAAACTTTTTGTATTATTTGAAAGAACATGTTAGATTGAGTATAAAGGAATGAAAGTCTGTTCGTCTGCATCAACATATGTAAGTTCGAAGAGCTTCGGTTTCCAATAACAGTTCAAAAACGGACATATATTATTATTTTATTTCCCAAATACAAGAAACAACCAAAAAGTAGTTAAGAAAATGAGAAGGGTAATATTACATGAAAGAAGATTTGGTGAAGTTGAGGTAGCCATAGACACCAAAAGATGTTGATCTCCATGCCTGCAAGAGGAAAATCAAAACCATACTATACCCCAAAAAGATAAAAAATAAATATAAAAGAAAATATCCACAAAAGAAAAAGAGAGAGAGAGAGAGAGAGATGAAAAAGAAGAAAGAAAAGAAAAAAAGTACCTTGAGAAGGAACATTATGAGTGATCTTACGGAGGAGACGTGAATTTGGACTCTGAGTTAATTTCCTCATTGCCTTGGCTTTATAATTATGAAAATAAGCATATTCCAAAAAAAAAAAAAAAAAAATTATTATTTGAAATTTAGTTATGCCTGGCAGTTGGTTGTCCACGTAGAATAGATAATTTTTTATATTAACTTTTATTCCAAAATATATATTTTTTGGCTCCAGTTCCTATGCAATTTTTCTCTTCAATCATGTTCGCTGGATAGTTTATTTATTAATAGTTGAAATTAAAAAATTTAAATAAAAAAAATAGTTTAGATAATTAATTTTTTTAATAATTTACTTATTAGTTTATATTTTATTTTATTATTTAATTTTAATCACTAAATTTTATACTTAAACTCAACTATTATCAGCTGATTCTTTATGTTTAATATAAATAATTATAAACCGCATCATCCTCTTATAAAGAAACAAGCACAAAGTAAAAGACCACCTTCACAAATACAAGCTTTGGGGCTCTATTTTATAAAACTTGCAAAATATAAGGGTGCAAGTAAAATCATCTTCTTCTTCTTCTTTTTTTTTTTTTTGGTATCGTACCTTGGTAGTTCTAAAAATATATCAATACGTAGATTTTACAATGTATATGGATATGAAAATAGGAACACCATCTGAAAAGAAGAGGCTGTACTCCTGCTGCAGAACATTCTTATTTCCATGCAATCAAAGAAAAGCTTACAGTGAGAAAGTCTGATCTCACATTTGCTACCATCATCAACTATACAAATCCAACTTACTATGCAACTCATATACTCTAAAGACCATTTGTGTACCCCCTACTGCATTTACATCCTAATTGAAAATATCGCTATTGGTCAAAAAAGAAAAAAAAAAAAAAAAAAAAATCAATATCAAAAGAATTGATTTGTATTATAGCTGTGTTTCAAATTTTGACTAGTTTCAGGAATAACTCTCACTGAGCAGCTTCTCTAAGTTTCTGCCTCTGGTTAATCTCCATTAACGCTCCCAATCTGATATTTTTCCTGCATAAGGAGGCAAAATTAAATACAAAGGCAGATATGGAAGAGTGAACATTAAGTACTAGCTTCATGCAGCATAACTGGGTTTATAACTAAAATTTCAGGAATTGCTTCACAATAAAACCACCTTCTTAAATTCCTGACACTGCAGTATAACTGGGTTTATAAACAGAATGCTAAGCAACCAGCCTAAGCAAGATTTATTGTATATGTGAATTATGTTTCCCATTTCTAAAATTATGAAGGGAATCAATCTTTCATTGTTTTTCTTCATTAGTAGTGAAACTGAACAGAAACCAACCAGTTTCTCTTTAATTTAAGACAAAAGAGAGGTACTCACCTGTTCCAATATTAAGCGGTTCATCCCAAGTTCAATGGTCATATCTGTTACACTTTCATTATTCTCAATCTCTGCATCTGTGAAAGTGAGAGCCCTTTGAAGCTTCTTAGGAGAAAACACCTCGACTTCAACCATGTACGTGGCAGTCACAGGTCGATGATCAGAGAACTTAAGTTCAGCCCTCTGATAATTTAACAGCTTCATTCCTTTACCATATGAAAGAACACGGTCGCACCTGAAAACAAGAACACAACACAACACACAGTATGGTGAATTTCGTAATAGGAAATAAATACTCAAATGGAATAGAATAATCTCTGCCAACTATCACAAACATAAAGTGAGAATCCAAACATTCTAATAGCGTTGTTACAAATTCAATATGTTACTTTTTATTAGCAATTCACATCTGAATGAACAAAAATGGGAATGCCCAGTGCACATTTCCCCATTTATTAAAGAGTTGATGCAATGAACGAGAGAGGGAAATCAACACCAACACAGTCTACGCCCAACGTCTAAAAATAGGAAGTGTTTAAATTTGAAAAGCAATATTTTTTTATTGCAATACAACTAAAATTATAATATTTACTTTATTAAGAGCAAAACTAATGGTGGAGGTTTTACAGGTATTGTATAAACCAGAGAAAGTTGACATAAAAAACTCATTGATTGAACAAGCATACTAATGGAGCAATTGGGATATTTGATGATCAATGCAAAACATAAGTCTTCTGGAGTTGCTAATATTTTGCACAGTAGGTTACAAAATGACACCCTCATCAAGATGTGAAAAGGATTTGAAACTTTTTAATGCTTTTAAATTACCAATAATGCATATGTTATTACATGCATTCAGATTTTGTAATTTTTTTCTCCTCCACAAACTGCATAACAAGAGATTACGCAGTGGTGAAAAGCCATATAGTGTTACTGGAACAGAACCAGCACCCATAAAATGCTGTACATCCAAGACATGGGTTCTCAAATTGGTAAGAAGTTAAGAAAATTAGTAGGTTAATCTAGTGACTTTCCTACTAGTGGACTGTGAAAAGTTGACAAGCCTATTGACCACCTGAGAAACACATTATGCAACCACAGTTAAATGCTTTAAGTTTATGATTTGTTAAAGAATAACATAAACACATACACATGAATGTGAAACCAAATTTGACAAAACTAAGAAATGGTGGAAATAAATTCATATGAAAGATTCATTTTGTACATATCCAAATGGCAATCCAATAAAAGCATGAGTATTATGTGTTGTACTTGATGAGCAAACCAAAAAAGAAAATCAAACCAAACATACCATGCTGGGGTACGTTTCCCTGCTCTTGGATCATCTCCATAGTACTTGTCTGAATTAAACTCATATTTATAGGTTGGTGGAAAACTTAAAGCGCCCTCACACCATCCATCAAAAGCACAGCCCTTTTTTAGCTCTCGTACAAGCTGTCAGAAATAATAATCTTCAGTAGCTAATTTAGTATGAAACTTAAATTTATTTCAAAATTTCTAAAATATAGGATCAAAACAGAGAACGTATCACGGAGAATGCTACAGATGTCTAGCAGTCTAATCCATTAGACCATGTCAGCTCCACATGATCTGAAGGAAATGCGAGCACCAGAAATGGAAAATGGAATTTCTTCCATGTACTTCCTTAGAAAATGCAGAGAGTACCTGATCCATCTCTAGCAATTTGGACCATTCCTTCTTTGAGATTAGTTCTCGTGTTTTCTCATATGACAAGTTAAGACGATAATTCAGATCACCGAACCAGATAATTCTTCTGCATAGAATAAAATATTATTTGCTAGACCAAATTTTTTGAAAGAGATATGTAACTCCTAATGTATGTTAGCAATTTGAAGACTTAGAGAAGGCTATAATTCCTATTTGCATGTAGAAAATGATGAGAGATACTAGCAGCTATCTCATAAAAATTCAATTTTAATTTAAAAACCCACATTTTCTCCACCATATGTCAAGAGTAGGGATACACTGGGAATCAAAATAACCAGAAAAGTAAAATATAATAATAATAACAACAGAGAAACAGAAAGAAGCATACAAAACTACACGCAGATAAACATAAAAACAATTTTAGAGGAGAAGCAGCGGATGGAATTGATTCCTAGTTTTCATAACAAAGTGCCATGTACTCACTCATGATCATGAATGCTTCTGGGAAGCCCAATACCAGAAAATGAATGGAAGTGAGTCCTCCGAAGAATTTCTTTCACATCTGCATTTCTTTTAAGTTCATCTCCATGTTTTCCACCTGCTGTCAGGTGAGTGCATATAAAACAAAACAGCGTCTGATATATAGACATGCTGACGGATATTGATCCCTGAAAAATTGAAATGTCTTAAAACCAGATAATGCTTGAAGCATTTCAAAAATCTGCATATATAGACATGTTTTTCATCTGTGAATAATATTCATTATAGCTGTTAAGTTATCATCAATTCCAAAAGATTAAACTGTTGGGAAGTGGTCACAACTATGTATGCTAAGCAAATAATAACACACACTTATACTCCCCCATCATGTGTAGCCGCTCCAATACTTCATTGGGACAAAAATGGGCCTCACACAAGTAGAACAATTAACTACTAGGATAGTAGGATTTGAGCAAAAGATCAAACATATAACCAAACTCCTTTACCATCAATCCCTAAAACCTATACTTTTAGGAAGCAGACCCAACAGAAATACATATTTAACATAATAAAGTATATTAGGAAACAGTTTCTAGATGTAGAATCAGAACACAATACATAGAGTGCAAGGAGCAAGCATTTGACTCCTTGAAACAATATCTGTTTTCTCATGATTTGAAGTAATCTTTACAGTATATAAAGACAAGACTCCAAACTAAGAGTTCTGTCAGTACACGAATGCATCATACAGTTACCATTTGCATAAATGCGAGGTTATCTGATAATTCTAAATAAAAAGATTTGAAGTATGATATTATAATAACCTTAGCAGTGATAAAAATATGAGATTAGCTGAAAAGAGGAAAAGAAAACTAACCTTATTACCAATGTAGCCCATGACACCAACACCCACAGTAGACACATTTAGATTCTGAATATGTCTACGCAAGCTCCTACGAACCCATATAGTCAAAAAAAGACCAACCATCTGCTTGCTTACTATTCTTACAAATGATGATCTTCTTTTCCGCTTCATGATAGCTTCAAGGTCAATTTCCGCAAGCAAAGCTATCTGTGATGGTACATCGTTCATGGTTGACTTGAAAGAACTATATGTTTTAAAAGACTTGGATGCCTTGAAAGATTTAATTGATTTAGAAGATCTTGGCCTCTCTAAAATATGCTGAGATAGCAAGTTTAGTGGAGGCTCCGGCCAACTTAAACCAATCTTCTCAGACCCACTAAAGATTTTGATCAATTTGACATTTTGTTGAGCACCTAATTCCTCTGCATTAATCTCACTTTTCCGCATGCAATTTAATCTATCTAACCTCTGTGGAGAAGAAAATTGCCTCTGTAAATCTTGTTCTACTGGCATGCTTGTTTTATCACAGTCAGTACAGTTTGAAATTCCAGTAATTAAGCTCTTGTGTTCACATGCAATTATTTTGTCCTTGCTTTCATCAAAGTCTATTTCATCATTCAATGGATGGACTTCCTCACCAATATCATGGAGCTCCTCACCCAAATCGCTATCACTTTCATATAATATCTCCTCTTCTATATTTGGCACATCATCAGAGGGCTTAAATTTTGATGGGGAGGGAGGATCACTGAAGGATTTAATCTTGGCTCCTGTAGGTTGAACACTGTTAAGTGCTTCACGGATAATATTTTCCCACTTAGTAACTGGGCGGTTATCTTCAGCACCAAAAATGTTCCCAGCGTTTAATGGCACAATCTCCTGAAGACTGTAAATGCAAAGCATTTGTCAATCCTCTGAGATGGACTCTTGAATATGAACAACTCTGAGATGGACTCTTGAATATGAACAAAAGAATAAAAAACTAAATGACTGTTTATAAAAAAATACTAATAAAAGAATGAAAAGAAAGATATCAAATTTTGATGCAAAAAATAAATTTAAATATCATAAAAAAAAAGAAAAGAATTGACAGGTATGGAACCTGCTTCAAGCATCTAGAGAAATTTCAAAAGCATTTATCTTCATGAGTAATTAACATACATTAATGCATGCAGTGGAAAAAAAATATATAAAAAGCAGCATATCATGCCTAAAAATGATAAGAAATTCTGAAAGAAGGAACCGCTTACCCCAGTACATAAATGTCAGCTGGCTCATTGATTTCTAACCAATCATCAATATCTAAGTCATCAGGTGGAATCTTTCCTCCAACATTCCATGTCCCAATGCATACTCTAGGATCACAATAAATTGCAGAAACAGAAAATATTCACTAACAGAATCTGACTGGCCAATGCTCTCATGCTCAGATTAATATCAGTGGATATAGGGTTTATGTGTGCATTACAAAAAGAATGAGAAGGGAATCATACCTGAGTTCCTTTGCGTTGATGTACTGCGCCCTAAAAGTTTCTGATTTTCGTCTTCGTGTCCTTGGAAGAGCATCTGAATTATATTGAACAGAAAAATGAAAAAAATAAATAAAAGAAATAGTGAAAGCAAAAACCTAGTAATTTCCTTCACATGAAATCAAGAACAGTACAATTGGCTGTAACTCTTGAAAATTGATTCACATCATGGAACTTGGAAAAGACATGTTATCCAAATGAATGGAATCTTTGACTAATAGAAAATGATATCAGTTATCAAATCTAATACGTTTTCATGTAGCCAGAACTCTCACCAAATATGTATCTATCTTCTAATATATGCATCAAATAAAGTGAAACGGGATAGGATCAAAACAGACATCACCAAAAAGCATCCACAAAAGGACTATCATAGTTTCCAAGTTCTCCTACCAGAGAAATCAAAACAAATTTTATTCAACTTGTACTCAACTTAACAATTACTTTAGTATAGCTGCTGCCTTCAATCATGCTCAATATAAGTAGTTGTATCGCTCAGACAAATTGAAGTAGAGGATTAATTATGCCAAGCAATACTCCCTACAAGAAGATAAACTAATCTACTACCAAGTGCATAAAACTGGGCCATTAAAATTGGAATTTGGCCAGAGCCAACTCAAACATTACCATTAGGATCAACCCGAGTATCGTCTTCTACTACTTCATCTCTAAACCGTGATTTCCTTCCCAATTGAGCAAACTCTGCAGAGACCACAAAACAGTTGAGTAAAACCTCAAAAGGGCATTCCAGGAAAAAAAAAAAAAAAAAGCAGCTTAAAAATAAAGGCCAAAAACCAAATCTACCCAAAACAATTCCCACATCCGGATGATCTCATAAATAGTCAAAAGTTTCCAATAAATCACAGCAAGAACGAGAACTTGAAACGTAGTCTACAGAGCATATACATTACCAAAAACGCCCAGAACAATGAGAAAATTATAAAATTTTAATTCTTTTCTTAAAAAAAGAAAAGAAAAGTAATGGAAAATGACGATTGAAAAGCGTAACTCTGCAAGTCTGACCTTCTGTATCTGAATCATCGTCATTGTCATCGTCGGAGTCGGCACTGTAATCCGATTCCTTGGCGCTGATATTAAGCAATTTGCGCATGATCACTCTGGGCCAGAAGAGCTGTATGCACGACCAATCCAAACAACAGAGTTCAGCCCAACTCCTCTGCAAATTCTCTCAGTTTCCAAAAATTAAAATGAAAAACCCAAAAAAAAAAGAAAAAAAATAAAAAGAAAACCACTAGAGAGAGAAAACCCCAAGAAGTCAGAGAGAAGAAAAAAAAAATATATATATATATATATTTACCTGTGGTCTCTGCTTGGAGCTTCGATTCATCTGAAAAAGCAAAGAGATTGAAGAAAAAAAGAACACAAAAACAGCCACCAAAACTGAAAGATTGAGGAACAACGAGTTTAAACCCTATTTCAGTGTTCTAGAGAGAGAAAGAAAGATATATATAGAGAGAGAGAGAGAGATAGAAACAGAGTTCGGTGAAGGAGAAGAAGAAGAAGAAGAGCACGAAATAACGGTAGGCTGTGCCTGCCAGCGCAAATGTCTTTTGGACTCTGTTGTTTTTTTAAATAATAATTTAATTATTTCCATTTTTGACCAACTCTTTTTTGCATTCAAAAAAGAAAAAAACCTTTTTTTGCATTTTGTGGGTCCGGCTACTTCTTTTTTTTTTGTTTTTTTTTTGTGGCCTTAAATTTATGGGAATGGATTTTTATTTTTTTTTATTTTTTTTGACGATAATAGTGGTTTTGTTGCTGTGCTGCTGCCTCCTTTTTAACTCATAGTTTATAACTAAGTTTGCATATAAGTTTTGCTAATCATTTATTTTTCTATAATATTTTCACTAGTAATTTTTGAGAAACTTATTTTTAAAAATTAATTATTGTCCTAGAAGATAATAATAATCAAAAGATAATAATAATAATAATAATAATAATAATGAGGTTGGAGCATGCAAAGCCTAAAGAATTAACATTTTTATTTATTTTATTTTATTTTTTGGGGTAAAAGTACAAAATTACAATAATGAATAGAGAAATATTGCATATTGGGAATACCATATAGTGGATAAGAAGAGTCAATCATCTCATCATGAAAGAGTAAAAAACAGACAATATAAAACAGTCAAGATAGACCACGCGAGTTATTGTTTGTAGCATTATCTCCCAACATGACTTCTTTTCCTCATGTTCCAGAACCAATAATTTCATGATGTGCATGCTTTACAAAACACATATGATATGGGAATCCAATTTTATTTTATAAATGAAATTAATTTGTATAAATTCTAAAGGTCTACTTGTTTTTCCAACAAACAATTTATTAGATGCTAACTATAATATTTTTTTTTTTTTTGGGAAATGAAAGTCTGCTATTGGTTAGTGTCTCATTAACTAACAAAAAAAGGAATTTGTTAAATATGGTACGTAACTTTCTAATATTATGCATTAAAAGTATTCTTTTGAACTCCTCCAGCAAATTATTTCATATATAACTATAGAATTTGACTTCATTACATATATAAAGTCAACAATTAATGATAAATCATTATAAAATTTGACTAAAAAGTCCAATTGAAGATTTTCTTTTTTCTCTTTTTTGGTAATAAAAATCATATTGTCGATGAATTAACAAAAACTGGCCACCTAATAAAAGGTTTTTATTTTTATTTTACTATTATTATAAAGACTATATATCAATTAATCCATATATAAAGAAAGACGTCTATTTTCTTTTTTTCTTTCTGGAAAAAAGTCATGTATTTGAAACCAATATTCCTAACACATAATTTGATAAATAAATGTGTTACATAACAAATTGAAAAAAAAAAAATTATGATTAACACCATGAACAACCTTCTGCATTTAGCCGACACATAAAGTGTTATATGTA
>QANX01000641.1:0-79421 GCA_003254975.1 Ochetophila trinervis | reverse complement strand
ACACATGCAGACAGGCAGCCATGCAGCATGCAGAGCTGTGCAGACAACATGCAGGCAAGTGGGCTGTGTGGGCAGACAGCGTGCAGCACGCAGCACGCTGGCATGCAGGTAGGCAGGAGGCCAAGCAGCATGCAAAGCAAATGTGCAGCAGGCAAGCAGCAGCGCACATGAGCAGGGCATGTGCGAGGCATGTGCAAGGCAGGTGCGAGTCATATGCTTAGATGGGCGTGCAGTTGTGCGCATATGGCCGGGTTTGGCGCTAAGTGGCATGGACATGTGCGTGAGTGGCTGGCATGGCACACGCACATGTGTGGCTGGCGGTTAGCAGCAGTTATGGGCGGTTGGCAGTAGTTATGGGCGATTTCTAGTGATGGGCAGACATGGGGCAGCAGTTGGCTTGCCCAGCAGCCTTGGTGGCGTGCATGCAGACATTATAGGGACTGCCCAGACATGTGGAGCTTGCTGCCAAATGTCAGCACATAACCCAGCAGTTGGGGGTTGTCCACTGCAAGGCCATGTGGCCTAAGCTGGTTGGTGCCAGCACACCTAGGGCAGTTGGGTTGTAACTGCACGGTTTTGATATATAGGCTGAGGGCTTGAGACACCATCCAGAATATGAGAATGGATGTGGTGATCCTTGCATATTGTAGGATGTATTCCTTATTTATGTGAGTTGATGAAAAAGGTTGGGTGTTGCCTGTATATGGTGTGTGCTTGTGATTTCCATTAATATATGCTTGTTGTGAACGTGCATGTGTGATCCATTCTTGTAGACTTGCTGTTAGGAGAAAAACAGTAGGTGTTTAAGTGTGTTTGACAACCTGTAAGAGTAGGCAAGTTGTGTATTTGGTAAGTTGGGTGATTCTAGTGCAAAGGAACTCGACATTGTGTTGAAGGCTGACTAAGGTTGAGACCTTAGGCCGCATAGGGAGCGAAAAATTGAACCTTCGGATTTTGCCCCTGTGACAGTATCTATGTACAATATGTGAGCTTTAATTATATTAGGTTTTGAATAATTTTTGGTGAATTATTAGGTTTTAAATATGTGGCCATGATCTACAATCCACCAATATTTCATACCCATTATCTCTCCGATAAATACAAGATAATTTTGACCTTTTGGAACAGCTAATTGCAAATTCTCTTTTTCCTCTACCAAACATTCATAGTTTGAATCCCCCGTTACAATGTTAAAAATAAACAAGGTAATTTTATGTTTACAACTCAATAATTTGGTCATTTATCGACAATCATTGAGCATATGCTGAAAACAAATGAACATATATAGATTTTGAAAGAAAAAATATAATTCATTTAACAAATTTATAAAATATTTGTTTTGTCAATGGGAAGCGAAAGAATAGCCAAATTAACAAAAAATTGTATCAAAATTTACATATTTTGGATCAATTAACATGAATAATAGCTTTGGAACATTGTGTCCATTCAAAAGTAATCTTATTCTATGTTAATATTTTAGATACTATATATTGTTGTTTTTATTGTTAGCCTTCAATGCTGAATCAAATTATTGTCGTTGAAATCAACAGCAACCATATATAATATGCAATCCAATTAGGATGAAACGAAAGATGGGAACCTTTCTACTTTTGTGTTCTTTTTTAAATAATAAACAAAAGTATTTACAAATATATATATATATATATATATATGTGTGTGTGTGTGTGTGCGCGCGCGCGCGCGCGCGTGTATTATCTCTGAAGATGCAAGTGGCTGCATTTGCATTATTCATCGAGGGAAATTTCTTATAAAATCCACCATTTTGAAAAAGAGAGATATAGAATTGTCATTATAAACAACAGTTACGAAAATAAGTGCATAAAATTTGCATTATATTAAATAATATAATAATGAAAAAATTAAAACAACTTTATTAAAGAGAAATAAAAAATAAATAGAGAATATTAAGAAAACTACAAAATATATAAATAGACTAAGCCTAAAGTCTTACTTTACGTCATTAAGATAAAATTTATCCCATTTTGATGTTTATGGTTTGACGAAACTGCTTCATTAAGATAAAATCATATTTTAAAATACTACGATCGCTTTTTGTAGATAGTAGCAAACTAAAATTTTCAAAAATAGCTAATAAAAATCGATTTGAATTCTCTTTCAATATTCAAAATTAATATACTAATTATAAAATATTTTTTTTTTACTCATGAAATAATGTTTATGTAATTGGAATCAATCAAAATGATATAGAAATGACCTAATTATAAATGTTGAAAGGGCTTTTTGTATGTAAAAGTACATTAAAAATATATATTTTTTATTATTATAAAAGATAGTAATCTTTTGTGAAAAAAATACAATATATAAAATAATAAAACTCTTGATTAATGAAATGAAATATTTATATAATTTTATTAAACTTTAAAAGTTTACAAAAATAAAAAAGTGAAATGGGCACAACAATTTTCCAACAACAATTTAATTAAAACTTGTTTCGTTACATTTTTTATTTTTTATTGGTAAAATTTGTTTCTCGTTTCGTTGCATTGAACCTGAAGATCTTGAGCAGTTGATACGAGTCTATAGAGAGGTGTACGTACGGGGGATGTAGACTAGTTATTATAAGCTGTCAAAGTACGGCCTTCAAAGTTGATAATTAAAGAATCTTCCCCTAATGCATTTGAAATTGATCCCAATTATTTATTTATAATAAGGTACGCGTAAAATGGAAGTCTGGGTGATATTGAATTTATAGAAAACACATTGGCATTTGGTAGTCAGTCAAAGTAAATGGTCAGGAAAAAAGAAAAGTCAATTGAAACTCCCATTGCATGCTTTGACTTGAAGACTCATATTTCCTTAGCTTCTTAGTCCAAGGCATCTACCAAATTTTTTTTAAGGTTTTTAACATTTCAAATATCTAAACTAGGTTGAATTTTACAAATAAATATTTAAACTTTTCTTTTTAGCATTTTAGTTTTTAAATTTACAAAAATGTTACGCCATTAGTATTTACGTCTTTTCTATTCAAAAATTATGTTGTATGTTATGAACAGTCATTTATATTTTTTTAGTAAATTTTTTTAATTTTTTGTGATAAACAGTAAATTAAAAAAAATTAAAAAAAGGAAAAATATTTTGATTAATTTTTTTTTTTTATATTTAAAGAATCTTCCCCTGATGCATTTGAAATTGATCCCAGTTATTTATTTATAATAAGGTACGCGTAAAATGGAAGTTTTGGTGATATTGAATTTATAGAAAACACATTGGCATTTGGTAGTCAGTCAAAGTAAATGGTCACGAAAAAAGAAAAGTCAATTGAAACTCCCATTGCATGCTTTGACTTGAAGCTTCTTAGTCTAAGGCATCTACCAAATTTTTTTTTAAGGTTTTTAACATTTCAAATATCTAATCTCTGTCGAATTTTACAAATAAATATTTAAACTTTTTTTTTGGTATTTTAGTACTTAAACTAGTAAAAATGTTGCACAGTTAATATTTACGTTTATTTCTATTCAAAAACCATGATGAATGCACGTGCATTGCACATTATGAACAGTAATTTGTGTTTTTTTTAGTAATTTTTTTTAATTTTTTGTGATAAACAGTAAATTAAAAAAAATAAAAATAAAAAAAAAATATTTTGATTAATTTTTTATATATATTTTAGAGAAAATTCGTGTTTTTTAATGTTATATTTTGTTGTGTGATTCAAAATGTTAGAATATTGTATGATTAAATTGAAAAAATAATTATAATTTTCAAGAAAAATTTCAAAACTCGTGCAAATTGAAGTTTGAGTTGAGATTCAATTTATGGTAGTTTTTACAAAAAATTGACTATTAGGTTTCGTCAGGTATGAAGAAACAAAGCCAACGGGACAAATTTTACAAAAAATGGAGGTCGGAATCATAAAATTCTGAGAGGCAAAACAACTGGGTTGCATAACTCAGTTTAGTGAAACGGATCGACCCACAATCCGGCCCAAAATGAGCCGTTTTGTAATATCAAAACGCTGTCATTTTGTTTCTTTTTATTATTATTTTATGAAACTAATATTAATAAAACGATATATTTTGATCTTACAAAACAACATTGTTTTGTGTCGTTCCCAACTTTGAAACGGGTTGTGGGTCGACTCGTTTCACTGTACTGGAGCGCGCGGCCCTATTGTTTTGCCCATCGAAATTTTATGATTACGATATCCATTTTCGGTAAAATTTATCCCGTTGGCTTCGTCTCTTCATTTCCGAAGAAGCCCAATGATCATTTTTTTGCAAAAGCTACTACATTAAAACCCAACTCAAACTTCAAATTCGCACGGGGTTTGAAGTTTTCGTGAAAATTTTAATTAATTTTTTTAATTTAATCATACAATATTCTAATATTTTAAATCACACAACAAAATATAACATTGAAAAACACAAATTTCCTCTGAAAAATAAAAAAAAAATAATCAAATTGTTTTTCCTTTTTTCTTTATCTTTTTTTTTTATTTTACTGTTCATCACAAAAAAACTAAGTTTACTGGAAAAACACATATTATTGTTCATCATGTGCAACGCACGTGCATTTAACGGAATTTTTGGACGGAAATGGACGTAGGTACTAACAGTGTAACATTTTAACAAATTTAGATTGTAAAATGCAAAACAAAAAAAAAAAAAGTTTGGATATCTATTTGTGAAACCCGGCATAGTTTAGATTCTTGGAATGTTAAAAATCTATTTTTTTATATACAGTCATGTAACGTTTAATAAATCATTAATTATCGAAGGCTATTTAGTGTTGTGCATAATTTTAAGTTATTAAATTTGAATTGCACATATAATTAAAAGTAATAGTAATAACACAACATAACAGTTATACAAAATACTTGTCATCATCTATTATATGTAAAACTTCATAACTCATGGTATGATAATAAAAATAAAAAGAAAAATTAAAGAGAAAAAAAAAGCGCAGGAGCTAAAGGAAAAAAAAAATAGCGACCCTTTACTTGATGTTTCACGGGATGGAATATTAGCATCAAAAACTCCTTAAATACGTTTTCTCTAGCAAACAGTAATTAATAAATTAAATATATATGTATTCGATCGTCTCCTAAAAATAAACAAATATAATAAGTTTTGAATATAATTTAAATCGGGTGTAAAATTACTTATAGCTCGGTGGCTTTGTGGAACATAGTCTGAATAGATCATGATGTGGGATTACCAACAATAAACAAAAAGAATTTACCAAAAAAAACATTAAACAAAAAGATATTATAATTTAACAAATGGGATTCTTGAGATCGATGCATTTACATAATCACCGCAAGTTAAAACTTTATAGGATTACAAATTTTATAGGATTACAAATTTTACTATATTAGACATTCAAATTTTAAGAGTATCACATTAAATTTCAATTTATGTTCTATGTTACATTAGCCTTTTAAGTTTTAAATGTATCACATTAATATTCCAATTTATATTTTATGTCACAATAAATTAGACCGTATTAAAATATCATTATATGTTTTCTATTATGACATAAAATATAAATTGGAAGATTAATATGGTATACTGAAAATTTAAAAGCTTAATATGACATAGAATATAAATTTAAAACTCAATGTGATACACTTGAAACTTAAAAGTCTAATATGATATAAAATATAAATTATAAACTTAATAATTTGAAATTTAAAAGTAAATTAATTAAACTACAAACTATTAAAATACATTTATCTCTTCATGTTATCTAGCTTTAAAAATAAAAAATCTCACCAAAACGAGAAGCCCAGGAAGGAAAGGAAGAGTGAAAATTGGGCAACTTTTAAATAGGCCCATTTACCTTAGGATAGGGCAGGTCTACGAAAGTGAGAAAATCGGCCTAGAACTGGGCCTGTCCTACTTACAATGGAAGGTCATTGGGCTATCTTAACTCTCGATGTGTTCGTATCCATAGTAGATTGCTCAGAGTCAGAGTCAGACATATCTATCCAAAGCCATGTGTTCGTTCCAAATCCCCAATAAAGAACATGGAACCTAATTCCGTCACCAAAAATAGAAACAAACAACATGAAACAAAACCCAACTAAAATATCTGCTGTCTCTTTTTTATTAAATTTTGGTTTTCTTCATTTCTTATCGAACTCTAGAATTTTGTTATTATCTTATTAGCATGAATTGTTATGTAACACGATGAACCAATCTTCTTTCTAATTATAATTGTTATGTATTAATCCTTAATCTCAGTTTACTGTTTTATCTTTTGGGCTTTTCTAATTGGTTTTTGCAGGTTTTGTTCGGTGGCCCACAGTTGCAGCCCACAGTTATCTTTACCCGGTTCTTGGAGTGATGTCGTTTTGGCTCCTGTGCATTTATGCGTTTAGGGTTTCAGTATATATTGTTATGTTCTCCGAAATCTGAAGGGTTAAGCGTCGTGTGTGTTCACTGTGTAACCTGCGTCTTTACGTTTCTTCTTCCTCTCTGTATTTTGCTCTGCTAGGGTTAGGGTTCCATACTTTGTGTATAATCTGTAATGTATCTGTGTGATTTCTTTAGCCTTAGTTGAGAGATCTGAGAAGAAATACTGTGTGTAATGTGTTGTATCTGTGTGTGTAAACACTCTTAATAATATAGCTTCGCTCCCACTGGAGCCGAGGACGTAGCCAGGGTTTCTGGTGAACCTCGTAAAATCGGTGTTGTTTATTTACTTTTATTGCTATTTTGTTTATGTTATTGTAAATAATCTTAACAATAATATATAGCCAAAAATAAACCAATAATTTCGTGTTTATGAACAAAACAAACTAGCTAGATGATTGCGTACGTCGAATTTTTGAAAGCTGGAAAAGAAGCACAGTGCAAGCATAAAAACAATTGAATTTACCATTTTTGTATTAATTTTGTTTCCTTCCTCTAAAACCCATTGAATTACTTGTAGTAGGAATGGCTATACATACAAAAGAGGCTTCATGATCAATAACAAGAATATACTTGTGGGTTTTTCAAATCTGCTTCAGATTTTGTAAATATTGATTCTTAATTGGTTACGGAAAACTTATTTGTCCATTAAAGAATATCTTATACCAAATCCACGCTACCTTCTTCACTGCCAAAGACAGAGAGACCAATTAGTTTCAAAAGTGGATCTGTTTTTGTCTCAATTTCATTTTCTCCACCAAACACTGCCAAACCCATAACAAGTACAAACTATCTTATCAAGGGGAGGTATGAGTGAGAGCAAGTATTACTGAAGAAATCAGGTTCATCCCCCTTCTAACTGTTAGGCATGCTTAGAGCCGCTAGATTGTGTCGTTTAAGCTCAACAAAAACTTGAAAGTGGCCCGCTTTAAAACGATTAGTGCCTGAGACATGCCTTTTCTTTTGTTTTTCTTAGAGAAGAAAATTAAATGGTGGTTAGAAGCATGTGAAGGTCAACAAGATAACATACTTGCACATGCTTCATCCATGTGAAGGGATGAGGAGCTTATAACAACGGGACATGCCACGCACGCACACAGTACACACACAAAATAAAAAACAAAAAAGATAAAGATGATCGAATTCTGGTCTTGTCCAATATCGGACCTACCAACAGAAATATAAATTTCAATTCCAACTAATTAAATAGTGAGGTTTTCAATTTTGTATATACATATATTATTTGTTTCAAAAAACTAGTTGAAAGTATTTTGGCTTTTCAGGGAGTAGGCCACCAACCTTTTATTTTGCTTTCGCTCCAAAACAAAGCTCTATGCCTTTTGGATTTTTGGTTCATTTTGCTTGATCCAACGCATATCTAAAAACAAAACCATATGTCTCGCTTTGAAAATAAATTTGTTGCTTAAAAAATGTTGGTTTTAGGGTTTGTGAAAAAGGGGTTTAATGCCCTATGATTGCCTTTCTATCCCAACATTTCCGCATGAGATTCTATACACCATAATTGGATACACCATGATTGGGTTTGACTGCTTTTTCTTCTAAGGAAGATCTTATTTTTGACTCTTGAGAGTGTACTCCTTTCTTTTTCACAGGAATTTGCAATTGAATCGAATCCCTCTACAATATGTGAGGTTACAATAACAAGGATTTCTTATAATTTTTTTTCTTTTGCAGTTTTCTTGTAGATATTTGTTAAGCTATAGTTAGCTAGGTTTAGGGAACTATTATGATTAGTTTAATTCGGAAAAACATTTATGCTTATTAAATTAAGTTGAAATCCAATGTAAACAAATTTAACGCAAGTTTGAAGACTAGCTCACTGAAACTAAAAAAAAAAAATTGAAAATCAAAACTTAAAAAAAAAGATTAGTCTGACATTAATTAAAAGTAATATCTAGTCCAATATATCCAGATAATTCTAATTAAAACTATCATTTTGTTTTCAATTTGCAGAAGTACATGATTTGCAACAGCGTTATTAATTAACGGGCCGGCTGTTGCTCACTTGGAAGGATTTCTTTTTTCTTTTTCTTTTTTTTGTAAAATGCTCACTCGCAAGTTGGAAGTCACTGACTCCTCTTTTACAAAACTTTCCCCCAAAAATAGTTCATTATCAAATATTCTATTACAAAACTTTCCCCCTAAGAAAAAAGAAAAAAAAAGAAAAAAAGAGAGAGAGCATAATCGTAAAAAGTATAGCTTTTTCCTTTTTGGGGTTAGGAATAGACATCCCAATTTGCCGTCCATACAAAAAAAAGGTGAAAACAATATTCCTTAAATTTACTAACGATGGGATAAACTTGAGGCAAAACGAATGAGTCTATGAAAGATCCCCAAATTATCATATGCTAATTAAATGATTAATTATATAAATATTTGTAATTGAAAAAAATTAACTGAAAGGCCCACAAAAAATAAAGAAAATGGGTGCTCAATCAGGTGAAAGCAATTAACTCAATTTGCACCCATGGCTAGACAAGATAAACCTGTTTTCTTTTTTTGGGGAACAATACTAGTGTGAGGCATTCCTTCTTGCTTTTTTATGTGGCACCTTATTAATTTGATTTTATATGGCCCTTTATTATTGATTTATATGGTTGTTATAATAACTGTGATAATTAATGAAGATTCTTTCATCAATACTATATGATGCCAAGTTAATTTTGTTTTTTTTTTCAATAATCATTTTTAAATATTATTTAATAATATTGTAAAATTTTACATGAGGATTTTTATGGTATAGTTAATAGATTCATGAATAATACGCGTATGCACGTAATTTTGAAAAAATATTCATTTTCCATTCTGATTTCAATTGTACAAGAAACTGAAAGATATATGTTTTTGAAAAAAAAAGTTTAAAATGTGTATAATATTTTATCCGGTAAAAAATATGTCAAAAAAATAAATTTAATAAAAATATTTAAAAATGCAAAAACATTAAAAAAAAAAAGACTATTTAGGTTTCTTTTCTTTGTTAATGATTTTTAATACCTTTCAATAAATCTATTTTTTGTCCTTTTCATTAACGAGCTGTACAAGAATCTTCAATCAAGATATGTAAAAAAAAATTCAATCCAGAATCTTTAATTAGTATCTCCTTCTTTTTTATATTTATTATATATCAAAGTTGGATTAAATGAGTAATTAGTTTTAAATTTTAGTCCTAACGCTTAGTGTTGTTTTTTTTTTTTTTTTTTTTAGTGAGATACTATTGATGTTATGTGACTTAAGTCATTAAACTATTGTATCAAATAATTGTTAGTTGTTTGAATTGCTTGTTTGTTTTTATAATAGATCAAATTATTATTATTTTATTATAATAATAAAAATATTTTTAAATATTTTTTTAATATACTATTCTTTTATTGCTGTCTTTTTTTTTTATTACAAATGTATTTTATATGTATGTATCAAATTTTAAATTTATAGTTTCTATATATTTTTGACCGAATTTATACTATATTTTTTATCGCGCTGAATTTTACTAACTACAATGGTAGCCTTTGCATCTTTTTTTTTTTTATTTTTTATTATTATTACAGAAACCTATGGGTCCCACATTATTAATACAAAAAAATTATTAATTATATTTCTATGATACAAACCATAAACGCCACTAATAAGTACATTTTTAATGAAAAATGTAAAAAAAGTGGATTACTATATATGTAGTAAATAAAAAATATTATTTAAATTTATGTAGTATAAATGTATATTAAATTTAAAAGTTACGTTTTAATGGTAATGTACACATATGCTATTATTATTGAAAAATAATTTTTATATGATTATTAAATTATTATATATTTTATAAAGTATTTTTGTTTTTGAAAAATATTGGATATTTAACTAAAAATTTACTTTTTTTCAATATTTAACAGAGTTTTCAAAAGTATATATTCACTTTGAAAATGCCAATGCTACATCAGTTTGACATTCATTATAGATATTATCATTTAAGCGTATTTTTTCAAAATAATATTTTAATTTACTGATTGTGACATATTAATTTTAAAAATGTATATTACATTAAAAATGCTCTAATATGCCATTCAAGAAAGTTAATATGACATTCAAGAAAATTAATATGCCATTGAAAATGAATATGACATATTAATTTTAACAATGTATATTATTGAATGTGCGGTGGCAAGTATTCATGAGCGGATCGGGCAAGGGCCACACCCGACGGCCCTCCAAAATTTTTAAGAATTTATCTTTTTATATACTTTTAGTATTTTTATGTAAAAAAAATTGTATTTGAGTATTTGGTCTTTACAAAAAATAATTACGAACTTTTAAATTTAATATTTTGACTATGTGGATTTAATGTTTAAAATTTTAAATTATTATTTATCATTAAAAATTATGTAGAATATAGAATAAATAAGTTTAATATTTAGCACATCGAAAATAAATATAGCAGTTTGCATTTTTTTATATTTAATTTAAATTGTATTATATATTTATATAAATTTATTATGGAGCTCAACAGTTAGGCCAAATAAGCTTCCTAACAAAAAAAAAAAATTTCAGTTTTATTTTCAGTTTTATAGCATTTGAGATTATGAGATTTAAAAAACAAAAAACAAAAAATGTTATACAAAACATAACTATCAGGTATATAATGTTGTTTTGTTTTTTTTTTTTTTTAATATAGATTATAAATTTATAGCATTTAGGAGTATTTAGTTAAAAAAACAAAAAAAAAATCTACATGTTAAGCTCCATAGGCTCCCTAACAAATGTGTTATATAGCAAATTTTTATATTTATATATTAATTTTTTGATAATCCATTATATATATATTTGCTTTTTAAGTTTGCAATTAACACTTAATTTTTATCTTAATAGAGTTTTGATTTGTTGTTATATTTTATTTTTAATTTTACAATTATTACATTAATTTTTATCTCTAATAATTTTTTATGATGTTATTTTCAATTTTATTTTATTCAATTTTTTTTTAGAGGAATACTTATAATTTATAAATAAGTTTAGAATTTAACGCTTAAATTTGATGTGTGGAGGCTCTTACGGTGACAACTAGTGATAAAACTATTATTTCTTAAAACAATAATTCTAAATTCAAATATTGTAATCTCCAATATAAAAATAATAATAATGTGTGAATATAATATTCATATTCTATTAAAATATTTTTCTCTATATCTAAGTTAATATATTTCAAATCTGCCCCATTAGTACTAGAATCTATAGAAGCTGACTCTGCTTAAAAAAATTATTACTCTAAATCAGTCATCTTTGCTAACATTCCAAATCTGCCCTATCAAATATTGTCCTTTTTTTGGGGTGACATGGAAAACATAAATAATGTAAGACTCATACCAAAGTTGTTGTTTTTTTTTGCTTAAAAAAAAGATCTACTTGTACTGGAGTCATAGGCACATGAAATATTTAGCGAGTAGGCTGACATAAACATATTTTTAATCTAATAGGAGTCCGTGATAAGAATCCGTGTTACTAGAACCTCTATCACCTTCATTCAGTAGCAGTGGATGAGAACACCTAAGTCCATATGGAATTACCAAAGATCGAACCACAATTTTCGTACCTGTAAGTGTGATGGTTCGTCTGGCTTCTACTATTGAATTACACCGTCAAGTGTGAAACCAAACCAAAGTTGTTAATCTAAGGTTTTTAACTTTTTCTTGCCAAAAAAAAACAAAAGAAAAAAAGAAAGAAGACAAACAAAATGACAAGTCAAGAGCCAAAACGCGTGCATTTCATTATCTTTAATTTTATCAAACTGATCAATCACTAGTAAACCTAAAACTTGGCTAAGCTAAATAGAATTTTCCTAACCCTAAGCAAACATTATTAATTATGTCTATTTCATGTAACATTTATCACTTTTTCTCTTACCAAAAAGAAAAGTTACTCTTGTAGTTTATTGAGATTAGGAAAATTAGTGGGTTTCAGGTGAAATATGAAGGGTCCCCAAAGACTAGAAAGAGGGTCTCAAAGTTTCAAACTATTGATGATGGTAAACTCACTAACATGCCATTATTTAACCACCTTTGCTGAATCAAAAGTAAAGAAACAAATAATGAGACTTAAACACCTTTATTTTATGATGGTTGTGGGGAACAAAATCAATTCCCAAACAGGCGAACCATCATGAAGTTTCATTGACAGAGATAGGACACCAAAAAACATAAAAATAAAGCAAACATATCTTTTATAACAAGGAAAAAATGCCTTTTTTAAGACGTTGAATATCCAAATCCAAGTATATAATTAATTTCTTTAGTACGTACCATAACTACAAGCACTCAATCTCGACTTGGATTATAAGATATAGAAGAAATCAAGATCATCACTAGTGTGTACTAATTTATTAGGAAAAATTACTGCTAGGTTGCTTTTGTTTGATGGTTTTAAAAAATAAAAATTGAAAATGAGCCATTAAGAGTACTTTAGCATCGACGAAGACTACACACGTTAAATATTCATATACATATATATATATTAAATTGATTAAATACTGTCTTATATGTATCTTAAAGTATTTAAAATTGAAGCTGTGTGAAATTTGTATCATGCTCTTTATTCTATTTCATTGACTTTTCAAATTGCCTTTAAATGTTTGTCCCTGCTCTTTTATCGAAAAATAATGTTAAATGTTTCAAATAAATTTATGAATAAATATATGAAATTTTATGTGTCAATATTGATTTGAATTATATTCAGTTACATTTATATTTTTAAAGATTTACTTACTCATAATTAAATTATATCAATATATTAACTAATAAAATATTACCACATAACACACGGTATGATGTTCGTAAATTTATTTGGTAGTTCTTGCATTACTCATGAAGTAAATAGATAACCTTATATAGATCAACCCTTATGATATGTATGTTAAATTTATTCATTTGACCCAAGGTCGAACATGGCTTATCCCAACAATGAAATAAAAATAAAGGTATACCCAAATATAATAATAAAAGGTAAAAAAAGGTGAAATTAATGACGAAAATGACATGAAAATGAACAGTATCTTTCAAATGAAACCCAGAATTGGAAATGAACAAAAAGAACAACAGAAATAGCAAAGACAATAAAAGTTACTGCACTCTAATCACTTCATAATCGCAAAATCATGAGCGGGAAACGGTCAATTTTTCACGTTACATGTGATAGTGACCAACCAAACGGTTTGAATTATCAGATTGGTAAAAAATCTAAACATTATTTATTTTCCTTTTTATAGTAACTTTCGAAACTTTCATGGTTGGTTACTTTGTTGTGGTAAAAATTTGAAAAAGAATAATTTGACCATCACTGGTAAAATATAGATTACTAGCTAGCTATAGAATTTGTCTGCATGGTTTAAAAAGTGTTATCTTTTGAGGTTAAGAATTGAAACAGTTACAATTTAACACTTAAAAATTGACCAGAACTTGATAGTAAATCTACCACCTCTCAAAATGTCAACAAGACGATGCGATGCAAGTACTGCTCTGATTATAACCACTGGTTTAGTATGAGAAAAAGAAACCTCAAGACTCTTTTTTTGGTGATTACGGAATTGCATTGAAGCATAAAAGGAACCAATTGAAACCCGCAAACCTCAAGACTTAGGCTCAAGTAGCATATGTACTCTATTTACTTAGAAATTTTAAGGTATGCAATGTGTACTGCCATAAGAATTATGTCCATCAAAGACATGGAGTGAGAGAAGATGGGCTTTTTGAATCATTAAAACATCCACTCAATCACATTCAGTGTCCCTTTTCTTTTTTAACAGCGGCAATCCCCATACAAAAGCCTGCCCTTAGTTGAAACTTGAAAATGAATCTAAAAACCCTTTCAGACCAACATTTTAAAAAGGCTTTCTTTTTTTTTTTTCTTTTTTTTTTCCACTCTGTTTCATTTCCTTTTCTCTTACCTTTCTGATTTTCCCCTTCTTCTTTTTTCCCTTAAACACCAACCATACCAATAATGTGTAACTTTCCTGGAAAATAAAACCCGATTTTAATATATTTCATAAAAAAAATTAGAAACAGAAATGAGATTTTCATTTTTGTTTCACAGAATCACAATGCAACCTCAGTCTCAAAATGTGTTGATTGCTATGAGATGTTCTTTACCTTGTTGGAATCCACAGGATAGGACTTAATTAATTTGAGTTTTTAGATGCATAGAAAGAATTAATATGTATTTTATATCTCATCAGAAGTATTCCAACTTTTAGCATTGATATTTTAATATGATATTGATTCTGTTTTATGAGATCCCCATGCCTAAGACTTTAACAAAAAGAAGCTCCGATCCACCACTTGTTTTTGGCGTGGAGGCATAATTCCAATAAAATGTTGCTTTTTCATGATCATGTTTCATCAACAATTCACATAATTGCTTCCTACTATATATAGGAACGGGCAGTCACCAGTAAACTCAAGCCAGTTATTTCTATCCCTGATATGAAATGAAGGGTATTATGGTAATTTGGATGTAAATCTAAATCGAGAAAGTTACAGAGAAAAATTGGCGCCTTCTGACAGCGAGACTGACATTATATCTTGACTAAAATGCATGGGTATTAAACAACTTTCATTGACCACTGAAATGCAGGCATTTAAAAAAGAAAAAAAAAAAAAGGTGCAATTAATTTTTATTTCCAATTTTATTAATTTCTTCTAATAATAGTCTGGTTTCTAACTAATTCTCCTTGCTTACTTAGTTATGAGCTTAGAGTCAATTTTTTCGCCTGAAACAGCGATTAGTGGATATTGTTACTGTCACTGCACAGCAAGCAAAGGATTGGGGATTCAGCGGTGTAACGTTAAGAGGTCGTGCGACATGAAGACATTGATAGCAATATGGTTCTGAAGTTGCAGAGAGGATAAATATATATAAAATAATAATTAAAAAAAAACTTGAAACAAAGGACATTAAGCATATAGAATTATATCATACATTGCAATGTACACAGCATTATCAAATGGGTTGCTTAGAAAGTAGTCCTAATTAAATATGGGTCAGACACTTTTAGCAACATCTAAAGTGAAGGTTGAGGGAATTGGGTTAAAAATTAGGTGAAAATGAGTGGCATTGGAAGAGG
Source organism: Ochetophila trinervis (assembly GCA_003254975.1). Lineage (NCBI taxonomy): Eukaryota > Viridiplantae > Streptophyta > Magnoliopsida > Rosales > Rhamnaceae > Ochetophila > Ochetophila trinervis. The sequence continues at coordinate 63,902 of QANX01000641.1, read as the reverse complement.
AAGACAAATGGGGATGCCTAATGGGGGAATAGCTTTGACTTGACTGTTGTTCCTGGTTTCCTACAGCACAGAGCTTGAACATAACTCAATAGACCCATAATGAATCAATTCTTGGATCATCTGCTCTATGTGATCGTCTTCAAGAGGCTTGATGAATTGCTGACTGCTTTCTACTTTAACTTTTTTGACAACCCAATTTGCCTCTGATTCTTGCTCTGCAACTGGTCTTTTCTCTGGCAAGTTCATACCCATCTCTGTGGGTTTTCCAACAATGCCATTTGTTGAGGAAACATATGAGGTTTGTGGTTTTTGAGGCTCTTGAATTGGTGATGTTTTGGCCATTTGAAGCGAAGCCATGTAGCACCTATGAAGTTTAGCAGTCAAAGTTGCGGAGAGAAGCTTTGAGGCTGATGATTGAGAGGCATTTGGGTTATAAGGGAAGTTAGTTCGAGCCCTTGGTCCACACATGAGTCTGGCTGCTTCATCGTAGGCTCTAGCTGCATCTTCAGCAGTCTCAAATGTTCCTAGCCAAATTCTAGTTTTCCTGCAAACAAAAGAAACGTTTCTTTTTAAGTTCCAAAGTTGGAAAGCAATGCTTGTCCGAAAAGAAAACGTTAAGGAGTTTCGAAACCTGGTCGACTTACAATAATGGGTGACGAATTTCGGACACCCAAGAGCCCCAGTGCCTTTGTCGGACGCCTCGATATCGCTGTTGTGGTCTAGCCATTGTTGTATGAAAGAAACGTCTCCTTTTAGAAAGTGTTTGTGAAAATGCCCCAATGAAGAGAATGAAGGTCTCTAGCAGTGGCAGTGAAAGGTTTGGGGGGACTGGGGAGAGATGGGGTTTTTGTAGTTGGATTTCTTGGCAACATAGGGCAACTGGTAGGCTCTTTTTCTAAAGCTCTCTGGCAACCAAATTTAAGAATTTGGGTCCCACGGTTTTGGAGTCCAACCTCCTTTTCTCTTTATCTATTAGTGACCAGTTGTCTTGCTATATGGGATGATTATTAAATAAATAGGTGAAGTGAAATTTCAAAATGGCCAAATTCAATTCACATGAATAGATTATATATTCTGTTTTGAGGACAAATTTACAAACTTCAGATTATCAATGCCATTTCTTTATAAGCGATCCACTATTCAGGAAAATCTAAGGTCATAGTCTAACAGATTCTTCATGTGAGTATGGCCTTAAACTTGGATAACGACAATAAAGTCTTACTTCTTACCTATTAAACAACTGCATTCTATTATTTACCAAAAAAAAAACTGCATACTCTATAAAAAAATCAGGGGTAATGAGTTTATTTGTGGGCGTGAATATATAGTTCATTATTGTAAGAATAATTTTTAAGGAATCTTGGAATTGATTATTTTGAAGGATAATTTGGGATTGGTTGGTTCTTTAAAAATATATAATTATACATCATAATATATACTGAAAGAAATAATTTGTTTAAAAAAAAGCCATTGGAGCCAGCCAATTAGAACGTACCATTATGATTGGGTCAATCCTATTTTCAGATACAAACTTGGACCACAATAATTACTCCTAGCAATCTAAATCATTAAAACCAAATCCACTTCATTATTATAGGCATCAATTTGCACAACTGTATACAATTTATTTATAAAACTTAGCCTTATATGGTGATTGGGATGCAAAAAAGAAAAAGAAAAAAAAAAAGCTTTATATCAATTGCCATTTGTTATAGAGCTAGCTTGCGTTCACTTTCATGCGACCTTTTTTTTTTAAATTAAAAAGAGAAATTAGTGGGAAAGCGTGAAATGGAGTAGTTTTGTTCATATGGGTGAGGATTTCGTGTGGAAACAAATAAGTGATAACATTGGAAACATTTTCATTTGGTGTGAATGTTTGTAGAATACACAGCAGTTTTTTGTTTTTTTGTTTTATTTTAGCATGCTACTTAGTTCTTAAAGAAAAATGAACTTTTAACGGTGCTCATTTTTCCATTGATAAATATCATTTTTGGCATTCATATTCCTTAAAACACTTTAATATTTTTTTTTTCAGTTTTTTTTTCTTTCTATTTTAGCTGCTTTTTCTGACTTTGGTGCATGTGTCTGTCGTGTATCTTCCTCACAATAGCCAAACTCCTCTTTCGTTGCCTATCGAACTCATGGACATTGCCATAAAGCGGGTCCCATTTTATACAATATCAAGATCGATTGCAGGATCGCCACGTATATATACAGGGAAAACAACGGAATCAGATGCTGAGCATTGTCTAATTATGAATATTTATATATATATATATATATATATATATATATGTATGTACCAGGTTTTCCAACAAAATCAAAAAGAGAGATAGAGATTAAAAAAAGAAAGAATAAGAAAGTAGTTTTTTCTGGGTGAATTAAGAAAGTCGGTTTTGATCAACTAACAGAGACAACGATAATTATAAGCACGATCAACAGCATATAACAGAAGCACACATGGTCCAAAAAATATAAAGTTGTCCCACAAAAATTAAAAAATATTATATTTACAAATTCGGATAAACAAATAAATTTTCCAACATTTTTTTCTGTGAGAGAATGAATAAAATACTATTATACATGAATTAAAACGGAAGCTAAGATTTAAAAAAAAATTACCGTTAAACTTTTTCTTAAAGTGGGAGAAGAAAGAAAGAAAACAAAGCAACAAACAGCATATGTAACATAGTAGCATGAATGTAATAATCAAGCAAACATTTTCTTTTGGAAAAAAAAATAAAAAAATTGTCATCTTCTTGGTTTACAGCTAACCTTAGGACTTAAATATATTTCACAAACATAAGAAATATATGTAGGGCCCGCAGATAAACGCGTGAGGTGGGCTCCACGCCTCCACGTACAAGGCAAGCTTTTGTCTGTTTATTAATATTATTAAATTTTAAGTGGGCGGAGCAGAATTTTAGTCTTCGAACAAGAAAACCTCCCCAAAGTCCCACGGTTTTATTCAGTTGTTGTTTGTATATTGGGACCTCATGAGAGGGTCTAGTCCATGTCAAAAAGGATTATAAGTCTCCAACTCACATGCGAACTGCGAAATCCAATTCATTGAACAAATTATAAAATGTTACGAGTCTTTATTATAAGCTTGTGGTTGGTTGAATAAAAAGAACATGGAATTTCTCTTTAAATTACAAACATCCTTTGCGTCATCTGTTTTTATATGTTGCTTCTTTCCTTGCATATTCACATGAACATATACCTCATCCTTTTTTCTTTTTTCTTCTTTGTCTTTTTAATTATTTAAAAAAAAATGATTGATTTTGGTCTCTCACCGTGTTCCATTGTGCATTGCGATAAGGTTATAGTTCATAAAATAATAATTATTTTTTTTTCATTAAAGATATTAGAATGCTCTTCGAAAAATGTACAAATGATCACGGACTTAAATAAATAGAGAGAACGACGATGATTAACTACTTATACCTACTTTAAAAAAAGCCAAAAACTAATTTAAAATTTTGTTTTCTTTTATATTCACTTTGAGAATTTTTTTTTTTTGGGGTGAATTTCACTTTGAGAAGTTATAATCTGGGTCTTTCGTCCAAAAAAAGAAGTAATAAATGTGGGTATGTCGTATGTGGGTCATGGTTCAATCAACTCGTTTAGGGAAAAGAAGAAGATTTTTGTTTGTATTTGGTAACTTATACTTTTCCTCCTCTTCATTTATTTATGGATTTGTACAGTCAAGGAAAAGGAATTAATTGGCAGATAATTAGCTTAACGCGGTTTCTTTGGGAAGCAAGCAACGAAAGATTTGTAATTTGCAAAGGCTGTGAATATTTAGAATTTAGACCATCGATGTGATATGATGTCAAATGGATGTGAACCCCTCCGCAGTCTATGGGATTTTGCCTTCTCGCAATTTTATTTATTTTTTTCTGGAATCTTACAGACTCTTCAAACTTTAAATAAACCCACACAACACCCACAAAAAAAAAAAAACCTCATCATTAGCATGAATCCCTTATCCTCATCCCAATTTTCATTTGCACATATGCTGTTTCTTTACCGCCAGACAATTTTTCTTTATACTTTAGCATTTAAAAAAGGTAATTAGACTCCAAATAAATTTTACTTTTTGGGTTTTAACAGTTTGATTACTCAAAGAGTGTTGAGAAACGAAAGGTTAATTTAATCCCACAGTCACATACAGCTAATACACGTAAAGTTACTTGGACTTAGTAGGCGTAGAAGACCCAAAATTAGAGCCATAAAAATTAGTCAAGCTCAAGCACATGCTACATCACTGTTGGGATTGCTTAGAGGGAGAATCAACCTAACCATGTGGTTTAATAGGTTGTATAACTTTATATATGTGTTTGTGCCACGAATTTTTCAAATTGGATGGAAGAAAATAGCGATAATTAGGGGGGAATGACAGTCGAAAATAATTATGAAAGTCTTAACTTCACGTGACTTGATGGATGTGTAGAGGATAGGCAGATACCTAAGAAACAAGACAAAAATGTTAAAGAAATTGTGAGAGAGGTGAACTTATTTATTTTTCGAGTAGCTAAACATCTGAATGTCAGGGGGGGGATGTTGTTATTTATTATTATCCATGACAAATTTATCAATAAAATTTACATGTCGTTTGGCAATTTAAATAGTTTTTATTAAATAATTTTTTTATTAAAAAATTAATATTTAAAAAAAATTAATTAAATGTATTCAATTAAAATTTACTATATAAACTTAAATTTATTATAATGATTATTAATGTGAACAAATAACAAAAGTTTATATTAAATGATCATTTATAAAAAGATAATTGAATTTAGTGTAAAAAAACTTTTGCGTGAATATACTTCACAAATTGAATATAAAGAATGCTACCTCAACTATTTATCATAAATAAATGAAATATTTCATCGGTCATGGATTTTGGCATTTTGCATGCCTCAGACTAAAACTCTGTTTCTCAACTTTGTTCAATTATGGGAAGAAAAAACAGAAAAACTTTTTCAGTTAATTTGGGAGGATATTTTTATTCTTATCTTTCGGATTAAACACATTTAGTCATTCTAAACTATTACACTTTTGACATTTCATCCCTGGAAACTTCAAAAAGGGTCACATTGTCCCCAAAAAAAAAAAAGTTTTGGTAACTTTAGTCTAATTTGACAAAATTAGACATACACACAAATTAAAAATGAAATAAAAATAAAATAAATTAGTTTTTCAATAAAATAACATTTGTTGTGAATGATTAGGCTCATAAAACTCATATGTTGAAAATGCATAATTGAACGGAATAAAAAAATCAATAGTTGAAAAAATATTTTTTTCTTTTTATAATAAGATTTGCTATTAAGTACAAAAGGGCCTTAAAGAGAGTATTACAATCGGTTTCTTCCTATGCGATCTAAGACATATATATCATAAAGATCCTTAGAAAGATTACCAATAACAGAAGAAAAAAACATAAAATTGCAATTATCAAAAAGAGTTTTCCTAGCAGATAAGTTTGGTAGTTTGTTGGAATATCTAACATTCCACTCAATCTTCTATCCTTTAGGAAGGAAAAACTTGTCTAATATTCAAAATAATCTCCCTAGAGCACCACCCCAAAGGATCTGAAAAGAGAGTTAATCTCTTTCACCACATCTAATGCGTCTGACGAAAAATAAATTTTATACCAAAGCTTTTTAGAAGAAAAATAAGATGCCCACGCAATTGCTTTCAAGTCAGCTTCATACACCGAACGAGCAGAAATATGCTTGGTCAATGCCATAACAAGAAGCCTATCATCATCTCTCACAACAAAAGCAATAGCTGCCTTGCCCTTTAGGAAAGCTGCATCACAGTTCACTTTTCACCATCCCTTGGCTGAACATGACCAAACCTCCAACTTTTTCTTGTTCAGAAAAACTGAAGGGTAATGCAGCACCTTTGCAAAATCCAAAACAAAATGATCAAGTATTCTACCCAACTCTTGAAGAGAAGTCTTACATTCGAAGACTCTATCATTTTGAAATCTCCAAAAGCAGTACATTAGAGACGCCATAAAGCTAGTAACCCTAAAGCCATCCATATTATCCATGCAAACTTGATGAGGGGGTTGAAGACAAAACTCAATCAGATCCTCCACACTTGAAACCAACCATTCATCAATCATTTGCCCCAATCTACTAGCAAAAGCCAAAGCCTTGATTCCAGGGCAATCCTTCAATATGTGTAAAGAATTCTCAAGGTCCCATCAGCAAACCACACAAGAGCCATCCATATCTTTGAAAATGTTCCTCAACTTTTCCTTAGTAGGGAGAAGGTTTTCCAAAGCTTGCCAAAGGAAAAATTTCAGCCTGTTGTGTAAATTGGAACATCATAGGTCCTTCCACTCTCTCAGAACAGTGTCTTCGATAATGTAGTTAGTAGCATAACAATTGGTGACCAAGAACATGCCATTCTTGTTCCCACACCACACCAAACAATCTTCACTTAAAGAGTTCGTCCACCTCACTTGTAAAATAGCCTCCGTTGATTCCTCAATGCATAAGTCCTTAATTAAGCTTCTATTCCAATCTAAACCATTCGGCAGCCTAAGGTCAATAACCTTTCTTCAGTTGCTAATATCCACGTTCTCATTTACAATAAAAATTTTGCCTAGAAGATTGATAAGCCAAGGTTCCTTCCATGGGTTAACCTTAAAGCCATTTCCTATCTTAAAGCAAGCCCCTTTCAGTATGAATTGTTTCGAGCTTAGAATTCCACACCATCCTGGAGACGCACCAACTGTTCTACTAGCTTCAAAAAACGATTTATCTTTCAAATACTTAGCCCTCATAATTCTATACCAAAAACTATTGTCTCCCGTTGCAACCTTCCAACTGAGCTTTGCTAGCAAAGCATAGTTGAAATCCTTGAACAATCAAAACCCAAAACCCCCTTGACTCTTTGGATTGCATATCTCTCTCCAATCTTTTAGAGCCAAAAACTTTCCATTCCTCATCTTAGTCCCCCACCAAAATCTACGAACCAAAGCGTCGAGTTCGTTGCAGATCCTTTTTGGGACTCTAAGGGTTGACATGAAATAAGTCAAAATAGCTTGACGGACCGAAGTGATGAGAGTTGCTTTCCTTGCTTTTGAAATGAGGCTTTAGTTCTAGCCATTAATTCTCTGGTTGATCCTATCTTTCAGAACTTTGAAATCTTTGGTTCTATTTCGGATAAAAAAGAAAAAGTTTCCTAGATAAATTGAATCTTTAGCCATCTCTTTGAACCCAAATAAATCCTTCACTGCATTTTTATCAGTCCTGCTGGTATTCTTAGTAAACAAAATATTGGATTTTTCGATGTTCGCCTCTTGCCCCGACCAGCCAAAGTATTTCCCAAAATAATTCTTCACCACTGAAGCTTCTTGCTCATTGGCCCTACATATCACAAGAAGATCATCCACATACATAAGATGAGAGATCGGAGCAGCATTGCAGCTAATTTTAATGCCATAGAGACATCCTCTCTCTTATTCTCAGTGAATAAGTCTCGATAAAAACTTCGAGCAAATGATGAATAAGAAATGAGATAAAGGGTCTCCTCGTCTTAGACTGTGACTAAGAGAAAACGAGCCATTAATCCCACCATTCAACAACAAAGAATATTAGATTGAACCTAAACAACTCCTAATAAAATCTTGGACCTCCAAGGAAAAACCCCATGCATTCAGAGCTGCCTCCAAAAATTCTCGTTCAAGCCTATTATAGGCCTTCTTCAAGTCCACCTTGATTAACATGAAACTGTTCTTGTCTTTGTGTTTTTTTATTTTGTGGATGACTTCTTGAGCAATTATCGTGTTTTCTGCAATCCACCAACCCTCCACAAAAGCTCCTTGATTCGGCCCCACTATCCTTCCCATCAGCTTCTTCAATCTCTCTGTTAAGATTAATTGAGATAATTTTATAGGCAAAATTGCATAGACTTATTGGCCTAAAATGGTTAAAATTGGTCGGATGCTTCGTTTTGGGGATGAGAACCAAAAATGTGCAGTCAACACCATGGGGCACCTTCTTCAACCTGAAACATTCTTGAGTAAACTTGACAATACGTTCTCCAACCGTGTCTCGGTAGCTCCGATAAAAGATCTCTGAAAATTCATCAGGGCTCGGACTTTTCAGCGGATGAAGGGTCTCAATGCAACTTTTGATTTCTATATTCGACAGTATCACCATAATAGCCGTGTTCTCTACTTCCGAAATTAAATTATGTCCCAAGCCATCTATATTTGCAGAAATCTCGGAGTACCTTGATTGAAAAAGCTCTTGAAACTTCTCTAGAAAATAATCACTTATTCCTTCGTTGCTTTGAATCCAGCTAGAGCCTTCTTTAGTAGCCACAATTTTGTTTCATTGAAAAAGTAATTTAGTTTGAGGTAAAGTGACAAAAGTATAGTAGTCCATATGGCCGAATGTATTTAACCTTTTTTATTTTATTTTTTTTTAAAAGAAAAAAGAGGCCTACAAAACCGGAGTCTGTTGCGGAATCATGGATGCTGACAGCCTCATAAAGTCAAAAGTGTTGACATAAGTCAGGCTCCGTTCGAACCTGAAGCTAAATTTAGCTATTGGATCCTGGGGCAGATCCTCAAGCCCACAAAGGGAAATTTTGATTTAGGGTTTTAATTCCTAAAAGGAAAAAAATTAAGATAAATGTGTATAGAGAGAAATTTTAAAATGAATATATTTTTATTTTATTAAAATAAAAAGTGTCATTAATAATATTTTATTAATTTTAATTTTTTTTATTATAAATAATTTTTTTAGTAATAATATTTTTAGATTTATAATTAAAAATATATTTGTAATAATAATTTATAATTTATTAAAATAAAAGATTTTTTTTTATCATAAAAGTACTTGATATATATTTGGTAATATCTATATGTATATATAAATATATTCTAAATAAAATGTGTTAGTCTGTTAGATATTATTTTTATATGCTTCTGGGACAATATTAAACTTATTACAAAAGAGAAAGTGATAAATTTCATCCAGATCAAAGTTTAATCTTTATATCTAAGATATATTCTCAAAAGTTTTATATTAATGCTAAACTTAAATATACATAAATGTGTTAGATAAAAAAAAAATTATTGTAGAAAATCCAGTTGGTTACTTAAAGTCATCATTTTCAATATTGCAAAAATAAAAAAAGAAGTCATCAGTATAAATAAATGTATGATTTTTTGTTAAAAGAATATACTTATGATTAAATTTAAAATATATTTGAAATAAAATAATGTGTCAAAAAGTATTATGTATCCTTGATATAATGTTGTATTTTTACAAACCTCTTGATGGTGTTTTTCATAAAAAAAAAAAAGGAAAAAAAGAAGAAGGTGAATTTGGGCTCTTTTTCATAAAAAGAAGAAAAAAAGAAGAAGGTGAATTTGGGCTCGGTTTCAGTTCCAATCAAACCGGAGATTTCGTTTCTTTTATTTTTTTAAGAAAAAATCCTTTATATTAATCAGAAGGTTTTTTTTTTTGGGTATTGTCTTTGTCCTTCTTTGGCCAAATTATAGAAAAATCCTCCTTTAAAAAAAATAAAATTTTGCCTCTGAATAACTTTTATTATCCAACCCATTTCCAAAATGTTTTTATTTTCAACATTGTATACTCTTTTCTAACTGATCATTACCTTTAATTTTCTACAATATTTAATTTTCTTTGTAGTTAGCAGTCTTAAATATTAGTTCGTTAAAATAAACTGTAAAATATTTTATTTTGATCTTCATTTTCAAATTAGTTTTGAAGTGTTCACTACATTAAACTCAATTCTAATACCTACTGAGGTAACTGCTTTTTTTTATTATTATTATTATGATCATGTTAAAATTTTATATATTAAAGTACGCATGTTGTTTGTATATTATGAATTTTGTTGATATAAAGAAATAAAAAAAAAATCATAGTTTCTCCGAAATTAAAAATGATTGATCCCAACTTAGAATTGTGGCAAAGAGTTAAGGTATGTAAATTGAAATAGGAGTATGAAATAAAGACCCCATGTCTGACCTCTAGGCAAGTACCATGACTTATTATATATGCGTTTCTAATTAAAATTCAGAGTAAATTATCAATAAGATGAGAAAAATACCATGATATTGAGCCGGATACCCCAACCTGATCCAGCAGGGATATTTGACGGTCCATAACTTGCTGTGGAATACCCCGATTGCACCAGTCAAGGTGTCCAACTAAAGGTCATGGTACTTCCTTTAAAAAAACTTCGGGATATGAAATAAATGAATCATTTTCCAACATCTAGTTGGGTATTTTGATGAAAGGCCATGTATCTCTGTTAAATACTTCGCTTTATTTAAAATAGGATGTTTGATTAGAAATTGAAAATTTGTCAATAATATAAAAATATTGTGATCCTTGGTCGATATCTCTACCTAATTAAATTAGAGTATTTGATAAAGATACTATAACTATCTGTCAAATATTCTATTTGTATCAGATTGAGGTGTCGAACTACAGGTCAAAAAAACATAAAAACATCTTAAAAGAATCCCAAATCAAACATAGAAATACGTCAAAACCAAATTAAATTTAATATTGATCTAAAACAACAACCAAATAACATTTCTAATCAAACAAAACCAAGAATCAATCCATACTACACTGCATACATGGGTCGAAAACTCAGAATCATATAAACAGCACTCAAAGTGGAATAATATCAAAATCTAAAGAATAAAGCCATCATTTTGTAATCATCCACGACCCCTTGCAATCATAAAAGAAAACAAACCACCGACTTGATACACAGAACATCCCTTGTGAATATAGCATACTCTTACAAACAATATACAATATTGTACTAGAGATAAAATATAAAAGAGATGATGATCCATCTTCTATCAGCTTAAGCTTTTAGGATTAGTGGTGATTCAACATGGTATCATAAATTTTTCAAAAATAAAAATATTTGTAAGGACCCAAATGAGCATAAAAGAAGCCGGGACGAAAATGCACAAGTAAATACCCAAATGGATTTACATGTGAGAAAAAATATTAAAGATAAAATATAAAAGAGATGATGATCCACATTCTATCAGCTTAAACTTTTAAGATCAGTGGTGATTCAACATATTGTTAGAGTACAATGCCCACCTTATCAATCACAAATCAACTACTCAATGCTTTGTTCATGATTGATAGGTAATTGCTATTTGCCAGTGTATTTCTTATTTCATTTTAAATATAAGCACGCTATTTCCATCTAAGTCTTTTAATCGATAAAAAAAACAAATCTTAAACTCTTAATAAATTATGCAAGAAAATTATAAGACCAGAAAAGTTTGTGTATCAGCCTTTGCAATAATTATTATAGATATTTCTTATTAATTTTATAAAGTAATGTTTTTTTGTGTGTGTGTGAATAATATGATAAAATATCTAATTAGATATTTTATACAGAACTACCAAAATATATCGGAGATCCAAAATCAGATTCCTTCTTGTTTTTTTTTTAAATTATTAGAATAGTTTTCAGTATAAAAATTTGCTAGCTTGGTAGTTTGGAAATAAAAAAACTAATACTAATAAAAAAATTAGAAACTATCTATGATAGTGAATTTAGCAAAAACGTCCATGATAAGCTATATCATTGATCCAGAGATTTTGACAAGTTGAACAATTTAAGGAAACAACATATATAGACCAAGATGGATGGCAAAATAAATAAATAATAATTAGTTTTTTTAAAGAAAAATAATTAATAGTTATGTAAAATAAAATTTGGGTTGATATCTTTCTCCACCCAGATCTCTTACTATAATTTATGTTCAAACAATAAATAAATGAAGTAAAATAAAAGTCCTAAATTATGAACCACTATCAAAACAATAAAATAAAAATAAAACAAAAAAATAACACATATATTCAACTAGAAGCCCTCAAGTTGCAGACCTTGGCCCTATTAGGGTGGAATAATTGACAAAAAATATTAATAGCTCTATCTAATATTCTGCCTCTGCGAAGATACAAGATATTTTTGAAAATTATGTAAAAATATCCCAACTCCATGGAGTCGAACACTCCAACTAAGGATTGGAATATTTGCAAAGCACATAAAACGTCCAAAATTTTAAACCTCTAGGCCAAATATATGAATTTTTTGCCTTATAGGCTAAATTTTCAGTTAATTTACTAGTGCAAACTAATTTAAACAAATTTTATGCAAAATTATTATCCTCAATGAGTTTCTCCTTAAGTTTGTCTTTGGGTTGCTCAATAAAATTAATTGCAAGCTAACCCAAATTACAACTAATTTAGTCTAACTTACAACTAATTAGTTGAAGGCTTGAGGAAAATTTTGTTTGTTTGATATGTTTCTACTATTATCTTCGATAATGTGAACGCAGATGGTATTATTTCTATATGCTACAAAATTAAAAAAATTGTAATAAATGATCTTCAATTGTTTTCAATGTCAGGATTTTGAATTCATAGTAATTGGAAATAAAAAGCATAAAAGCAAATGAAACACTTAAAATTTGAAGATTGAAATGTGCTAGCAGTATGGATTAAAATTAAGTTTTGGTTCAATATTAAAACTGAAATACAATTACCTAAAAGGAAATTTGTGATGGAGAGAGCGGGCATATATGGGTATGGCTTGGGGAAGACATTAACCCGATCAATTAGTTGAGCAATGGGTAGGTTGGGCCTGTTAGAAGAAATAAGCCCATTAGTAGAAATAACCGACCTAGTTTAAGCCCATAAAACTTTGGATTTGGCCCAATCAAAAGACGGTGGTGAAATCCCTCGCAGTCAGGCTTCATTTTAACTCCGTCCATATAAAAGGGCGCGCCTTCACGATCTAGGGTTTCGTTTTCTCAAGGTTGTCGATCGCTTCCCTGAACCCTCGTTGCGGCGATTATCCGAAGACGAAAATGGTGAGTCGTCTTCGCTCTGTCTGTGTTCGTGAATTCTAATGAATGAATTGCTGTCTCGGTCATTGTATATTTGATTATTTATGCGAAGTTTCTGATATTGGTTTTATTAACGTACACAGCCGTCTCACAAGACCTTCATAATCAAGAAGAAGCTGGCAAAGAAGATGAGGCAGAACAGGCCCATCCCTCACTGGATCCGTATGCGCACTGACAACACCATCAGGTCCCTTTACTTTCTACCTTTTTTTTTTTTTTTTAATTTTATTTTAGAAAATTTAGTTTGATTGTTGTTTTCTACTTGAAATTTTGGCTAATTTTCCGTGTCACTTTCAGGTACAATGCGAAGCGCAGACACTGGCGCCGCACCAAGCTTGGTTTCTAAGTTCTTTGCTTTTCAGCTACCCGTAATCTCTGCGTTCTCATTTAAACATTGGTTTAGTTAAAGTTTTTTTTTTTGGTTAAACGAACTTAAGGGTCGTAGTTTCTCTGAGTACAATTTTGTAAGGAACTCATAAGAGTCCATTTTCAAGCACGATTTCTTGTTTATTAGATTGCTCTTTTGAAGTTGAATTGATATATTTTTGTTTACCGTTTTATTTCTTTTCATATAATTTTTTGCTTCGCTTGTGTAATTACTTGTATATTTGTTGCAGTTTTGATTTGTTGCGTAAAGCGGAATATACGTGTTTCTTGTTCGAGTTCCTATTTACTGTGGGTTTATGATGATCTATGTGGGATTATTTTGAAGAATTTAAAAAATATTAAAAATTGCTTTAATTTCCTGTATCATTGTTGCTTGGTATGTTTGATTTAAATGTGGAACATGGTCCTTTTTAGCAACGAATTCGTTCTCTTTTTGTAGCCTGTGAATTGTTGACGACGCATGAATTATAATGTTGCTTGGTTTATGGTATTCAACTTCTTTCTCTTTCCTTGTAGAATTTGTTTGAATATGCGTTCGTCTTTTGAATGCTATATGTTTGTAATCCATTGCCTTCTTTGATGAGTATGGTAACCTCAAATTTGAACTTTACATAGCGTGCAGTTTAACAATCTATTGGCACATTCCTTATAGGAGTCAACTTTTTCAAATCTTAGCTGAATTGATGTATGGCCTAATTTGTACATAAATTGTTTCTTGTTTTCCAGCATCTGAGTATATAGTACCATCAGCTTGTATACTTGTCGATGCCTCCGGGATTTTTTGGTAATAGGGATAGGGAAGTATTATTTGTATATAATGTATTAACTAAAATTAGTAATGTCTACGGTGTTAGCTTTGTATAGTATTATATAATACATTTTAATATTTTAATACAAAATATGATGTATAACTATTATATCAAATTTTTTTTTATATTAAATAATATACTTCATTTATTTTTTTGCACATATAAATATTTTTATACATATTTTATTTTTTTCTTTTTGGGGCATATCTATTGTTATTTTTTTTTTCTGTTAGCCAAACGGTTATTAAAAAAAAATATATTTTTTTTATATTGTTATTTTAGATTATATTTATAATTTTTATTATTTTATTTATAATTTTTGCTAGCCGAGTTTAAAAATAAAAAAACAAATGTAAAACTCACTATCTAAGTAATATTTACTATTTATTTGTTTTAATATTTTTATATATTAAAAATTAAAAGTTTATAAAAGTTAAAAACTAAAATTTAAAAGTATTAATAAAAATATAAAAATTAAATTTTAATAAAATAGTTTAATAAAATATTATAGTATATTAAATATTATATTATATATATTTTAATATAATTTTGCATTAAATATATGAGATACTATATAATACATTACCATACGAATTAATACAATACAATCTATACAATATAACGAATCAAACCTCTCGATAAATTCTTTATCTTTTTATATTTATTTATTAATAATAATATGTAGTCCCGTAACATGCCATCTTTAGATATTGCCTGGTGTTACCAACTTGTAGCTCAACTGGTTGATGTCTCTTTTAATTCGATCCTATATTCGTTTGTCATGGAAATGATTGAATAGGTTCAGAAATATACGTAATTATTGCCGCTATGTAATCAGCAGACAATAAAAAAACAACAGAAATTCTTAGGGATATTGGCACTTGTGTTTTTTGAACTTTAGAGCATTTGGCACTCGTACCTTTATTTTTTTCCCCTTCAGTTAAGTTCCTTAACTATGCTATTTGTTGCACTGACACAATTTTGGCATTTTTATGGTGCGCATTTATAAATTTTTTTTGGTAAATATATATATATATATATTCGGTATTTAATGAGTGAAATGATTTATGCATCTTTTGAACTTGATAAAAATTTATGATGGAAGTCTGTGTCGCTAAAATTTTATATTTTATCGTGCGGTAAAAGCCGAGATGAACATCTGAGTCTAAATGTAGCTACCAAAACTCGAACCACAACTTCTGTATTCGCAAATGTGATGATTCGATTGGTTTTTATTACTGAACTATATTTTCGAGCGCATTTATCTTCTTTTTTTTTATATGTAATTGGAGTTTAAAATACATTTGTTTGATGAATTATACATTGAAAAATATTATTAATTGCCAAAAAATGTAAAAAATTAAAAGGAAGTGGTGCCAAACATTCTAGGAAAAAAAAATTAAGGGAGGACATGCCAAACACTCTAAAATTAAAGGAGTAAAACTACAATTTTCATTTTTTTTATTACCTTTTGCTTGTAATAATAAATAGTCTTCTGACGCTAAAGAAAAAAAATAATAGTGATAATGTTATTTATTACCTAGTTTTTAAAAAAGTATTATATTATTAAAAAAAGAAGAGTATGTTAAATCGATTACTAAAAAAAGAAGATTATATGTTAAATCTGTTAAAATGTTTGTTTTTCGAGAGGGGGAGCGGGGGACTCAAATTCGGAGTTATTGTCCGAAATTTGTAAAGTACTAAATTTGACACTTAGTTGTTTTTTTGTTTTTATGATTGACAATTAGTCGCTTTTATCGATCCAGTGTATAGCACTGCATATTTATTTTGGGGAGATGTTAGTTCCAGCTGCATTGAACAAAACTTTATTGAAGAAACTAAATACTTCTAGATTTTACTTTTCGATAACTTCGAAGCAAGTTTCCGGTACTTTGATTCATAGCCCAACTCCAACTTTTAGAAAGGCCCATGACCCGATTTCCTTCTCTTCAATTTTCTTTTTAGCTTGGGTAGGAGATCCATAAAGTGAAAGCCAGTACCTGCTCGACAATTGTCGCTCACTGTCTCTCTCGCCCGCACATAAACACCCAGTGACTGTGCGTGTCTTTCATTACACATTCGCATCCAAACCTTGATCTAATCGTGCTCCCCAACTCCAACTTGTTCCGATTCAAATTCGTCGTTAAAACTATGTAATTCTATCTCAATCATTATTTTCACTTCTAAACAACTACACAATTCGTTGATCGCCTAATTAGCCGTCTTTTAATTCCGGTTTATTGTTTCTGCAGTGAGGGTTGCGTATCCTTTTGACTCAGATGGCTTCGACTATATTGTCTTTAGCTTCTGCAATTCCATCATCTTCACTATCTATGCAGGAATCTCACAAGGTGCTCCTTATCTTTTTTATTACCGCGTTAAATTATTATGTAAAATTTTCTTCCTACTGTTTGGTCTCTGAGAAAAGCCGCGAAAACGTACGGAAAATGTAATTTGAAGATTCGGCTTCGATATTTCCTTTTTATTTTCTTGGCAACCAAACTGGTGGTAATCTAATGGCGGAGATCACAACATGTTCTTGCTGTATTTTCAACAGGGAAAGGAGAAACTGTGGAGTTCAGGTTTGAGCTTCAACAAGGAGAAAACTAATCCTTTCATCAACACGAAGGTATATGCTGTCTTTCCGCAAACAGTAATTGTTTGAAAAATGCACCTGGTTTGTTTACGACATTTTATTTTCTTTGTCAGCAGTCTTTTGGTCGGATATCAATGGTTGCTGCAGTCAACGTTTCCCGATTTGAGGGCATAGTGATGGCCCCGCCCGATCCAATTCTTGGAGTTTCCGAAGCATTCAAAGCAGACAACGATGAAAAGAAGCTTAATCTTGGAGTTGGGGCCTATCGGACGGAGGAGCTTCACCCCTACGTGCTCAATGTTGTTAAGAAGGTTGCATTTCTATCCTCCTACAATTTTTCTTTTTCTTTTTGTTTTTATCTAATCCGATTCTGGTCTGCGTTATCTATTGGCACAATGGCGTTGAAGCATTTCTACGTGCTCAATGTTGTTACGAAGGTTACATTTCTATTCTCCTATAACACACACACACATATTCTTTTCCTAATCTGATTCTGGTTTACCACGTTATCTATTTGAACAATTGGGTTTAAGTATTTCTACTCGGATGATTAGTTTATTTCTTATTGTTATAACAAACAATTAATTTGACATGGAACCAATAATTAAAACTCTTATTTCTTTTCTTGTGTAGGCGGAGAATCTTATGCTTGAAAGAGGGGAAAACAAAGAGGTATGTTTAATGTGCTAAAATGCTTGTTTGATGTGAAGTTGTTTTTTTGAATTAAGATTACTAATTGTGACTTGTTTTCAAATAAAGTACCTCCCAATAGAAGGTCTGGCTGCATTCAATAAGGTGACGGCAGAGTTATTATTTGGAGCAGACAGCCCCATAATACAACAACAAAAAGTAAGTCATATTTAGAACTCATATCTTATGGAAATTGAAATTGTCTTTTGTTTCTTTTCTCTTGGTTCATGTATATTTTTGCTCTCTCAGGTTGCAACTGTTCAAGGCCTTTCAGGAACTGGTTCTCTTCGTCTAGCTGCAGCTCTTATAGAAAGATATTTTCCCGGGGCAAAGGTTCTAATATCATCTCCAACATGGGGTGCGTAGCATCATTGCCTTATTTTTGTTTTAGTTCTTTTCATGAGAGCTGTCTTTGTAATACTGGATTTTCATTCCCAACAAAATATTGTTTCAGGTAATCACAAGAATATTTTCAATGACGCTAGAGTTCCATGGTCTGAATATCGATACTATGATCCTAAAACAGTTGGTTTGGATTTTGAGGGGATGATAGCTGACATAAAGGTAACTTCTTGACCACAATATGTATGTATCTTATTAAATCTATTAATCATTTGTTGGCACTCTTTTATCTTCAGGCAGCTCCTGAAGGGTCCTTTGTGCTGCTTCATGGCTGCGCTCACAACCCAACTGGTATAGATCCAACCCCTCAACAGTGGGAGAAAATTGCTGATGTCATCCAAGAGAAAAACCATATTCCATTTTTTGATGTTGCTTACCAGGTATTGATTACTCGGACTGAAGAAGTGAATTTCTCTTTGAAGTTTTCATATCTTTCCTTTTGAAATGAAAGTGACAATTGTGAAATTTTGAAAGAAATATCTGACATTTCTTTGAGCATCAAAATGAAATATATTTATTAAGACTTTTTGTTGCAAATAAATTAGTGTAACTAGATGTTGAGCTGCAAATGAATTATTAGGATCTTTTGTTGTAACATCTTTTTGAAGCTCGGTGAAAGTATTACATTTGTGGAGTTGCATTGTGATATTAAAATGTCATCTTGTCCATGTGCTGTAGGGATTTGCTAGTGGAAGCCTTGATGCAGATGCAGCATCAGTGAGATTGTTTGCTGAAAGAGGTTTGGAGCTTTTGGTTGCACAGTCCTACAGTAAAAATTTGGGTCTTTATGCAGAAAGGATAGGGGCAATCAATTTTGTGTGCTCCTCATCAGATACAGCAGCAAGGTGCAGCTGAAAACATGCTCAGCCTTTATCTAATTTCAGATTGCATTTATCAAATGTGCATTCTGATTACAAACAATAGCCATTTAACTAGTCATTAATCTCAAATCTCACTAGCTCTGCGTTTTAAAGACATGATATCCACAACACCTGCATATTATGTTTCGAGGTCTTATGGATGTGGTTTTCCTTCTTATTTGTGTTTTGTTATCTCATTTACGTATAACATCTCTAGTTAGAATAAAATATTCCTCTTGATTTGCACATAACACTTCAGCATAAAAGATCTATGTATGAAAGCTTTGCTATATGTTAATCTTGTGTGTATCTGCTAGAATAAATTAATTTTTTCTTTATTCGTGTTTACTTCTTGAAGTATGGAGGATACTTTAGGTTATGCATTCATTGGAGATTTCTAGTAAAAAGGCATGATATTTTTTTAGGATAAATGCACTTTAGTACTTTGTAGTTTGATAAACTTGCACATTAGGCTTTCAAGTTTCAAATATATCACATTAAGCCTCTAATTTACATTATATGCCACATTAGGCTTTCAAATTTCAAGTGTATCACATTAAGCCTTCAATTTATATTCTATGCTACATTAAGCTTTCAAATTTCAAATGTACAACATTAATCTTTCAATTTATATTTTATGTCATAATAAGGGGCATAAAATGATATTTTAATGTGGCCTAAAATATAAATTGGAAGATTAATGTGATACATTTGAAACTTAAAGGCCTAATGTTGCATAAAATATAAATTGAAGGTTTAATGTGATACACTTGAAAGCTTAATGTGATACATTTGAAACTTAAAGGTCTAATGTGCAAGTTTATCAAACTACAGAGTATTAAAGTGCATTTATCTTTATTTTATTTTTATCTCTTAAATCCATCGAGTAAATATATGTATGATTGTATATTACAGAAATGAAAACCTGTTCTGAAATGGTGACCTTTCAGTAAATGTACACTTTTAAATCATTAAGGGCTGATAGGAAGAGCTCTTTTGCATAATATGGTTCTCTATTTTTCCACTGTTTGTATAAGCAGTTGAGTTTACCCAAGTCATATCCTTATAACTGACATGGTCCTTGTGCTGAAATTTAGGTTCTTTCGGGAAATCTGTAGCTGGTATGTGGCACATCGAGGTTGAGGACCTACTTATAAGTGTATTTTTGTGTTGTCAGGGTAAAAAGCCAACTGAAGAGGATTGCTCGACCTATGTACTCAAATCCTCCTATTCACGGAGCTAGGATAGTTGCTAACGTTGTTGGGGATCCAGCTCTTTTTAATGAATGGAAAGTGGAGATGGAAATGATGGCTGGAAGAATAAAGAATGTGAGGCAGAAGCTATATGATAGCCTGTGCACAAAAGACAAGAGTGGGAAGGATTGGTCATTTATACTTAAGCAGATAGGCATGTTTTCTTTCACAGGCTTGAACAAAGCTCAGGTAATGCCCTTATCAGCTCTATACCCAAACTTTAGCATATTCTGCTTTTCTATTCTAGTATTCTCTGCTTTACAATATAGGCTTGGTTTTTTATCTTGATAAATAATTTTCGCTCATCTTACACAATGGCCATTTGCTTCTCATCAGGCAAAATTTCTTCTATTTATTTTTTTTAGCACAAATTTCCAGGTTTTTCATGAAAATTTTCCATGTAACAAACTGTTTTCGTCATCATAAATATATCTGAAATTAGTTTGAAAATATTCATATATGAAACTCTGCTGTCATTCATCGACATAATATTATCTTTTTCCCCTGACCAGAGTGACAATATGACAAATAATTGGCATGTATACATGACAAAGGATGGGAGGATATCGTTGGCTGGATTGTCATTGGCCAAATGCGAATACCTAGCAGATGCCATCATTGATTCATTTTATAATGTCAATTGAGATGGATAAAAAGTAAATACAGGTGAGAAGCATCACCATAGCAATTTTTGTTTGAGAACGAGCTTAATATTCCTAAGGCACAAAATGATCCTATGAAAATATTGTATTAAAATATTGGAAATTTTTGTACTGTTTCTAAATCTATATATCTAAATAATAGTGGAAGCGAACTTGAATTTTTTTTGAACCTAATGAAAATATGTGGAATGAGTAGACTTTCTATGTTGGCCAAGTTATATACAAAGATAAAAATATCGATAAAAATTAAAAAAAAAATAACAAAAATTTATAAAAAAACATAGAAATTTTTAATGGAATTTCAGAATATATTACTTTATTAGATACTTTATCAATTTAATTATAAAAATTGAAAAAATATTGAGTGAAAATCATATTTATTATAATTAAAAAAATTTATAACACTCGTTAACAGTAATAGAAATGTTATTTATTAATGAATTATTCATTAATTAAAATAATAATACAAGTATATAATTACGTAAATAGGAATCAATAATATATATAAATTTTTTATAGTTGAAAATTTTTACTCTTCATTTTTAGTGGTATATTGAAATAAATATTGATTAAAAAGTATATATCTTGGATAATTTTGGACGTAATTATTAATATACCAACTTGCCAACTATATAAATTTAATATTTCATATTAATGTTTTTGCATATAGTCATAATAAAATGAAGTAAGTTCTAAATTTTTAATTAAATAATTTTTTTAACTTGTTAAAAATTTATGTCAAAATAATTTTTTTATTTTTTTAAATTATAACTATTGTTTTTTATTTTAAAATTGCAATCATTGTTTTTTATTTTTTTTCTAATTGTTTCAATTTTGCTTTCAAATTTCAATTCACCTAATATCATGACATTAGTTAAAATATATCATCAATAAATAATTATAATTTAAAAAAATACTAAAATATTTTATAAAAATAAATAATATTTTTAAAATTTAACAATTTATATTTTCAAAAAAAATTTATGAAAATTTAAAAAATTTTTATAAAAATTTTGACTAGATTATAAAGCGATTGACATAGAAATTTTGATAGAAATATCATAGAAATTTTAAAATTTTTGACAGAAATTAAATTTTTTTTTTTGAAATATCAAATTAATATAGGTATCATTAAAAAATTAAAATTTTACCAAAATTATCAATTTTTGTATCATTGGCTATATAAGAACATCTGATTATGGCGGAAGCCAAAACTGGCTTTTGTGTTCATTGGGTTGGCACCTGTGCTAATCTATAATACCTGTATGGAGTAAATATGAAACTGAATCAAGGTGATGCTAAGATGAAATCACAATACTTTTTCGAAATCAAATTTTATGTAGGGATTTATATTTCATATAACAATTTAAGTAATTATCATTTAAAGTTCCCTTTCATGATAAATATATTAAAAAATAAAATATTCTTATTAATATTTCCTACATAAACCGTGGTTTCATCCATCATTAAAGATGACAAAAGGAAAAACTTTTTATTATTACTAAAAAAAATGCATCTAATTAAAACGAAAGATCTTTGTATATTGGCACAGTGCATGATAAAAACATGCTTTTTTGTTATATTTAAGAAAAAATTGTTTTTAAATATTTAATATAATATTTAAAAGTAACATTAATAGTGTCTAAATTATATTAGTTGACAAATATTAAAAAATAATAATGTGATATATTTATTTTTACCATCTACATTTTTTATTAAAAATATTATAATATTTGGATTCGAATTGAATTAAAGTTTGGACCTTCATCCGAAAAGCAGAAAGAAAAATCGCAGTAAATGGCCCACAAACAAACGGAGCAGTGGACGTGGTTCCGCCTCACCGCGTCAAAACAAGGAAAAAACTTATCTACAGTCATTGTATAATTGATGTGATACCACCGTTTTTTTTAAATGGTTAAATATATTTTAGTACTATGTAGTTTGCTATAATTTTATATAAAAATTTTAAATTTTAAATGTATCACATTAAATTTTAAATTTATGTTTTATGTTACATTAGGCCTTTAAGATTCAAGTGTATCACATTAAGCTTTTAATTTATATTTTATGTCACATTAGGTTTTTAAATTTCAAGTGTATTATATTAATTTTTCAATTTATATTTTATACTATAATAAATAATTAATGTACTTTTAAAACGTTCTAAAATTTATTTATTTTTAAATAAAAAGCACTACAATTAATTTTATCATTTAATACTTTCTACTTTGTAAAAAATTATTTTTTATTCTTCCAAAAAAAATTATTCATCCTAACTAAAAAAAAAATTCATGATAAAAAAAGATAAGATTAAATAAATTTTTATGATAATTTTTTTAGCAATTTAGGATAAAAAAAATATCATGATGATAAATGTATAGGATAAAAAAATTCATGATAATTTTTTTTATTAATTTAGGATGAAATAAAAAGTTTTAGATGAAAAGAAAATTAGATGATTTTTTATTTATATTATTGAANGTAAATTAGAGGCTTAATGTAATACACTTGAAATTTGAAGGCCTAATGTGACATAAAATGTAAATTTAAGGCTTAATGTGATACACTTGAATCTTGAAGGTCTAATGTGGCATAAAATGTAAATTTGAGGCTTAATGTGATACATTTGAAACTTGAAAGCCTAATGTGAAAGTTTAGTAAACTACAGAGTACTAAAGTGCATTTATCCCTATAAACTAATTAAGAAGACGGTATTTTGAGCAATTGATGTTGCTCCATTTTGACTTTTAACTTTTTTATTTTTAACTGATTAAGTATTGATAAATGAATTTTAATTAATNAATTTATTTATTTTTAAATAAAAAGCACTACAATTAATTTTATCATTTAATACTTTCTACTTTGTAAAAAATTATTTTTTATTCTTCCAAAAAAAATTATTCATCCTAACTAAAAAAAAAATTCATGATAAAAAAAGATAAGATTAAATAAATTTTTATGATAATTTTTTTAGCAATTTAGGATAAAAAAAATATCATGATGATAAATGTATAGGATAAAAAAATTCATGATAATTTTTTTTATTAATTTAGGATGAAATAAAAAGTTTTAGATAAAAATAAAATTAGATGATTTTTTATTTATATTATTAAAAATTGGCAAAAAAATGTAAATTAAAGGCTTAATGTAATACACTTGAAATTTGAAGGCCTAATATGACATAAAATGTAAATTGAAGGCTTAATGTGATACACTTAAATCTTGAAGGCTTAATGTGACATAAAATATAAATTTGAAGTTTAATGTGATACATTTAAAATTTGAAAGCCTAATATGAAAATGTAGCAAACTACGTACTACTAAAGTGCATTTATCAATTTTTTAAATAATTATAAATTATTAATTTTAGTTTTTTTTTATAATATAAATTTTTTAAATTTAGTTAGCAGTAATAAACTTATGATTTTGTCATTAAAAGAGTAGGAGGGGGGGACACATCGATAGTGCATTACTGTTGGTTAATTAATTAACAAGACCACCACTTTTTATTTTTTATTTTTATTTTTTTTAAATTAACAAAACCACCTTTTCTTGTTTTGAACTTAATGCCACTTATATAATACCTCTTCTTTCCTCTTTTATGTTGGTAAAATTAAATTCAGTTTTTTATTTTTGTTACTCTTCTGGTTTTCTTTTTCTAACATTTAATACTTCATTCCTCTCTCCCTCCATTTCCAACCCATTTCTTTTGTTTCATCCAGAGCTGTGCGATTGGAAGCGGAGAGGGTACGTCCGTCGTATATAATTTTTCTCTGAAACTTCATGTCGATTATTCTGTGTTCTTTCATCGTTTAATAGATGTTTTTTTCTATGGCGGTTTGTTTGTCTTAAGCTGGATTATTAGAGGCTTCGAGAATTTGTGAGTTTAGCTTAAGGTTTATGTCTGTTTCTGGTTTTATAAACCTAACACAGTTATTGCGCATCAATTACGGAACAAGGAACGCATTACATTTGAAAACTTCTATCTTCTGTTTTTTTTTTTCTTGATTATTTTTCATAGGATTAAAAAACTTCATTTCGAGTAAAGAAATCTATAACGAACTTAAAAACTGAGGTTTATTACTTTAATCTGATACGGAAAGCACATTCATCAATCAGAAAAGTATATGATTTTTACATTATGAAGAGAATTCGAGACTGGGTTTGTGTTGAACGCATTAAGAGAGATTAAAATATTAAATCTGATGTCTCGAATGCTGCGAAATTCTTTCATTTTTATAATTTTTATTATATGTAAGCTGTATGCGCCTATTCCGCCTTTTCACATGTCACCACTATAGTGTTCTGATTGTTTGGCATTTTGGTTCACTGTGCTGCTATATACTAAGATCTAAGTATTTCGTTAGGGTTTGAACCTAGTCCGTTGCAGTAGGTAGAGATAGTAATCAGAGAATAAATTATAGTAGGCAAATGGATAGGCTTAAGGCGCCTGCTACAAGTTTTTACTGGAGAGATTGTATATTGTATTTCTGTAGTTTAGTTGGGACTCGAAAGATTATCCAGAAGGCTGAAATTTTGAACCTCATTGAAAATACGTAATGTCATTATACTAGGCATAAGGGTAGCAGAATGGTCTTGTGGTTGTGTGGCTGATAAGTTGAATGCTTTGATTGAAATTATATGATGTGCTTTGCGACTTGATCTTGTAAAACTTGTTTAGGATTATTGCTATAAGCAATTGCAGTGTAGTGTACTCAAACGGGGTCTTATCATACAGAGCCAGCTTTTATATTTTACTTGCTCCTTCCTTGCATGGAGCTCCTTTTCTCAACTCCAAACATGAAACTGAGGAAGGGTTCAATTTCTCATGAACACTTGAAATGCCCATCAATCATGATAGCCTTTCAATAAGATTAAAACTTAAAGCAGGTTCTTGAGTATTATAGTGGCCAGTTTGAGCAAATATTTATCCTACAATTTTCTTAATGACTATTATTATAATTATTATTAGCAGTGCATTGATATGTAGGTATTTACAACTTATTATAAGATGTTAATCTTGTGCAGCACATCATCTTCTCATACTGTCTTCTGTATGTGGGGTTTCATCAACATGCAATATATCTAGTCTCAGGGTCCTCTAATCAAGGGGAAAATTAGACAAGAATATGGATTCTAATCTGAAAAAACCTTTGTTTTGCCTTAAATTTCCATGGGACATCCACCAAAATCCTGCAAGTTCTAATGACAATCCCTGCACTTTTGAGGTGCCTTGGCTATTCAAATCTTTGCAAAATCTTGGATCTGTTGCTATTAATTTTATGAACTCAATTTCAAGATCCACATATCCAATGACAAATGCCTTTAAGCCCTTTCAATTTGATGCTGGAACGAGAAAAAGTGAGATTTTAAAGTCAAATAAAATCTTGAATTCTGAAGAGCAAGGAGAGGCAGAGCATAGAGCATTTGCCTCTGCGCTAGCAAGTGGAAAAGAGGCTACTGTGATTGAATTCTACTCACCGAAATGCCAGCTGTGCAATTCCTTGCTTAATTTTGTTTTGGAGATAGAAGGTAGAAATTCAGACTGGCTTAACATTGTTATGGCAGATGCAGAGAATGATAAGTGGTTGCCTGAGGTAATCTCCACTCTCCTGATGACATATATATCTAAATTTAAATTAGCATACATTGTTTTGTTATTTAAAGTACTTTTGTTAGTTGTGCAAAATTAATGCTTGGTAGCATTTATAGTTTTCTATGGCTTTCTTGTTGCCCCATATAATGATGAAATAAACGTATAGAGAAAGATGATGCGATTCTTTTGTTTATTATATTTCATTTGTATGTGTTTTCTTTCATAATTACTCTGGCATCTTTCTGGTGTTATGTATTATATACACACACTTCCTCTGGTAGTAATGTATGTTATCATAAGTAGCAAATAGGTCACTCTGTCATCTATGCTGATTTTTAATACTATAATGTTCATCTAGAAAAATCTCATGTATACGCCTATCCTCTTCCAAAAAAGGGTTCCATCTTTGGAGGTTATATTTCATTTGTATGTGTTTTCTTTCATAATTACTCTGGCATCTTTCTGGTGTTATGTATTATATACACACACTTCCTCTGGTAGTAATGTATGTTATCATAAGTAGCAAATAGGTCACTCTGTCATCTATGCTGATTTTTACTACTATAATGTTCATCTAGAAAAATCTCATGTATACGCCTATCCTCTTCCAAAAAAGGGTTCCATCTTTGGAGGTAGAACCATTGAACTGTGAAATTCCTATCTCATTCTGTGGTTGGCTGATTCACTTGCCAGAATTCTTGTGAATAGAATGGATGGTGACAGTGTAAAGTTATCTTCATGGGTTTGATGTTGAATATTTGTACTGTTATTTAGTTTCCAATAGCATATGCTTATCAGTTAATCTTCTACCGCTAGGTACTGAGGCACCACTATACTTGCACTCCACGCTTTGACAGTGGTCTTCAGTAGCAGATGTGTGAAAGAACTATATTAACCGAGTTATCCGCTGCATATTGATTCATGACTTGTTCATGTTGCTCTTGAATTAACCTCATGATAATCCCTAACCATTTAGTTGTAATCTAGTCATATTTGCACAAACGCACTTATAGTTGTACATGTTGGCATTATACATTGTGTTGAAGTTGTGAACTTATCTACATCTTGGGCCTCCTAAATGAGGTCAACAATAAATGATTTGTTAGTGTAAATTTTATCTGATTATTGTTTCGTATTACCAATGCAGCTCCTCCATTATGACATTAGATATGTGCCGTGTTTTGTATTTCTGGACAAGAATGGGAGGGCACTAGCAAAGACAGGTATACCAAGCAGTCGGTTACATGTAATAGCAGGTCTCTCTCATCTCCTGAAAATGAAACATCGCCATTAGGTTTAACATTGGGTGTGGTGGAACAAAAACAATGCACCCTTTATCTGCTACATATCAGATAACGTCGGTTACCCCATATCAAATGCAATTTTGACGATTCACCATTAGAGAAAGTGGAAGCTTTTTGTGCAATATCTAAGAGATTTAACATTAAAGATCAAACTATGATACTAAATTTAATATCGATTTCTACAGTATGTTAGAAATGCAGACCTAGATGTAAGGTTACAAGTATGTATTTACATTCCCGACCCCTAACATCAAAAAATTTGTTTTTACGTTTTTATAAAATTAACTGTCTAGCAGTTCTTGAATCACATCTCTCGCTTCGGTTGAGAAGTTTGTGCCGTGCACTTCTTTGGCCCAAATATGTGGCATGGAGCACACGTGCGGTTGTGTTTCTAAAAGGTTTTTTTCCGTCAACATCCTAACCGCATCCAAATCCATCAATGAGGCAACAATCCTCTGCGAAAAGAAAGTATCTCATCAATAGATATTTTAACATAGGAGGCAAGAAATGACTTTTTTTTCCCAAAAAAAAAAAAAAAAATCAATAAATGGAAAGGACAGCGAGATTTCTCGCTATGGGAGAAAGGTAAACTGACGAAATTGCTTAGTGGGTGTTTTCAGATACGCGAGTCAGAATTTCTGCATTCCTCTTCATAGTGACTTTCCCTATTGTAAAACGAACTTACCTGTTGTGTGCCAAAGCATGCATTGAAGACTAGAGATTTGACGAATCTCTCATCTGAGCTGCTGAGAGCATTATCTGAACTTACAGAAACAGCAAGGTCTTGGTATGAAGAATCAAAAAGTGATCCATAGTTTTTTACTGTAATCCTGTTATAATTCTTCAAAATTCTTTCAAGACGAGAAATATTGGTGCTGCATGCACTATTTTCTTTCTCAGTCCCGTTTAATGTCCAGTCGTTACTTGCAAAAGCTCTCGGGTGTTTTTCATGCAGCCTTAGCAAGGTTGCTGCTCTTTCAGCATCAGCCCAGCAGCAACAAGAGGATGATCCATCATCTACAAAAGGGAAAGAGAAACCAAAAAACTGCCAGTCATAAATGGGGAAGCAAGAGGACAACACAATAACAGTTTGCAAATCATTTCACACAGAAACTGGGACCTAACTAGAAATAGAAACGTTAACTAATCAGAAAGCACTTGCTTCACGCTGTTGATAGTGCTGAGTAACTTATAAATCCCATACTTCATTCTATTTTCTTTTTTCTTTTCTTTTTTTTATGGTGAATTAATAAATCTGCCTTCTGGCTATGGAAACAGAACTACTTACCCAACACAAAGCAAGCAAGCGGGATGTCAATATGATCTTGTCTGGAACAGAGTTTTGGTTGGAGATGAACATCTTTTCCATATCTTTTCTCCAGAACCATGAAACTGACAGCAACAACCTGTCACACCAACCAATAGATAGATTACAACTGAGAAATATTGACAATGACGATAAGCTTCATTCATCAAGGAATTAAAATCAAAACAGGAACAAGTTTGATAAAGAGACTAATTTAACATGTATGTACAAAGACTTACCCTACAATGAGAGAGCGTTGGCTTGCAATCTAAGCGCTGAAGCAATTGGAATATCAAACCTGAGGAAACAATATCCAGCGAAGCATCATCCATTCTTGAAGCACTATCTGAACACTCGCCGCACACATTTACTACCTCTATGGAATTTATTACAACAAATGAGACAGGTGTCAACATCCATCTATTCTGTCCCCTGGAAAATCGTTATAAAAATTAAAAACCTACATCATAATCAGTTTCAAGTTAAGAATGCATATCTATGGTGGAATGGGCATATCTATGCATACACACACAGATGCATATAAATATGTTTGAGCGTGAGAGAGAGGAAAGAGGGAGGGGGAGTGCATAACAGCATAATACAAACATAAATCTGATTGCCAACAATTACAACAAAAATGTATTATGATTTAGAACAACAGCAGCAGCATTAATAATAATAATAATTCAGTTTTGCAATTCCAACGTTTGCAAAGTAGTTCAAAACTATAGATGGAATGCAACAGTATATTCTCACATACACAATCTTTTAAGAATGATACAAAACTTAGTCCAGCAAAATTGCATTACTCCATGCTGCATGGTCAAAAAATGGTCCTAAATGTGAATTTTAGGTGGTTATTTACGTTATCATCTGCATATACATTTAGTGTTTGGGCGACATTTTTTAAGTTGATCTACTTCACATGATTATTCTGACTCCCATATGTCATATTCAATGGAATGACTTTTCCATTAGATAGCATGGTTTATGCCAATGATCATAAGCCTGATGGAAATAAAAAAAATCCTTGGTCAAGACCACTCGATCACCTTTCAGAAAGTACCTACAACTTGCAAAACAGATACCTTGTGAACGGGGAATTAACTAAATAAACTAAAATCAGTAAGGCAACTATGTACCTTCACACTCCAGCTTGGAGAGACTATCGCTACTGAAATTGAATTATCCATCATAGAGGTAATTCATTATGTGATAGATTTTAAGGGACAAGTAGCTTTTAAGCTTATTAAGAACAAGAAAAGTTGATTCCTAGTTTTGTAGATGGGTGCTCTCATAAATGGTAAGAATTCCAAAAAGGGGCAAGACAGAATCATCAGCACTGACATAAACAAGTATATTATCAAAATTTGAAACATAATAATATTGTGTACCCCAATTCAAGAACTCGATGGAATGTTGCATCTACACCAGGTCCAAACCCAACAGGAAATGCATGTTTACTAAAAGCACCGGATATGCTCACCTGTTTTATTGAATATGCAATGAGAAGAGAGAAAATATTTTCAATAACAAACATTAAGAAGAAAATAAATGGGAATAGAAACTTAACAATTTGTTTGTCCACCAAAACATGAATACAGGAACTGTTTGCAAATCCATGAAAGAATCTGGACTCGAGAGAATAACCAAGGTTTTGACAACTTAAATTTGCATCAAGAGAATTCTGATCAACTCCATGAGCAGCAAGTACATTCCCACGCAAAGATTTTAAATTTCCTTCAGGTAGCAGGCAATTAATCTTGGGCAAGAACAGAGGTGAAGGTACCATCCCACCACATGGAGAGACTTCAGCGATACCTTCAGGTGTCACAGCTGGTATAATAATGTCCTCATTCATTTCTTTTATGCTTGACTCCATAAAATTTATTGTGTTTACAGGAAGAAAAAGAGAAACATCGGAATGGGTTTCCAGAGAATTATCATTGAGCTTCTGGAGAAGTACTTCAGTATTAGAAATAAATTCATCACCAATGCAAGAAGGACCAACCGATAGAGGATACTTTGTTGAATTGCACTTGTTAAGAACTTCATCAGAAACAAATGAAAGGCTCCACAAATGTATTCTGGAAGTAACAAGAATTTTAACACCACATGCATTACCAGAATCCATAAGATTACAGAATGAATCTTCTCTATCATGATTTGTGATGTAATAACAACCAATCTGCAACAACTGGATGAAAATGAACACAAATTTTATTATTACAATAGAAGTGAAAGTGAAATATGAAAAATTATATTGTCATCCATATGCAAGGTTAGTAACCATCAAAAGGAGAAATCTGACACACCTGATACTTATAATAACTCTCAGGCTTAAACTCCAGCATTACCTTCTTGACAGTTGGTCTGCAAAATCCCCAACTATTAGACATTGCTCCTGTGCAATTCAAGTTAACTAAATAAACCCCACAATGATTGTTACCGCCTCTAATGGCAGCCAAACAAGAAACTTCGTGAGAAGTAAAGTTGCAATTTCTCTGCTTCTCATTGGGTTTCACATAAGAATTAGAACAAGCACTCAATTCCCTAACAACTTTGCAGGGATTCTCCACCAAACCTGACAATGCCCAACTTGATTCGTGATTGACTTTGTGTCTCTTA
This sequence comes from Ochetophila trinervis, assembly GCA_003254975.1. Classification (NCBI taxonomy): domain Eukaryota; kingdom Viridiplantae; phylum Streptophyta; class Magnoliopsida; order Rosales; family Rhamnaceae; genus Ochetophila; species Ochetophila trinervis. Next base: position 32,448 of record QANX01000641.1, on the reverse strand, counting down.
GGTGAAGAATGACCCTGATGGTTGCCATCATCACAACAGTCCATGAACTCCTTCGGCCTATCACCTGAATCCTTAGTTAGGTGCCCAATTTCATCTTTTCCAGGAAGAAATAAATTCCAATGCAAGATTAAAGCCTCAACAAACACACTTGATGAGTCTGATAAACCATTGTCACCCTGAAACTGTTAAAATCTATATAAGTGGATAGTAATGAATGAAGTAAAGAGAGGTAACACTCCCCTTAAACTATCAAGATCGTTACATCAATAATTTTTTGCCTTTCTTTTTTTCCTTGGGGTTAATTGATGACGCAAAGAAAAATTATCACAAGCAAGTTGCAGAAAACATGATAGCAATTATAGAAGAGTAAGCAATAATGACATGCCTTTTGTAGCACTGGAAACTTGTGGGTTACATAGAGCATATGAAATATTCCACTTTCAGGTCTCTGATATTGTTCTTTCTTATGAGGATAAAATGGAATATTTCTGCAAGTTGCACTCCCCAGGAAAAAGTAAACATAAACTGTCAAGTTTACCTCTCTTGCTAATTGGGTGGAATGAAAGACACTTCTACATGAGAATAACTTATTTTCAATCAGTCCTGGATGATCTGGCCGTCCAGGCATGCCTTCAATCACAAGACTATAGTCAATTACCTGAAAAACAAAAACAATTAACAAGCTAAAAGATTTCAGAGACAGGAGAAGCTTCAATTCCAAATAGATCATGGTATAGTGATGGAGAATGAGCCGTGGCATGTGAAACTATTATAAAATACAACCTCATAAATGTTGTTGGAATTCCAAGTTGATGGAAGGTCCGGTACAAGAACATCAATGCTGGCAGTTGCATCAACCAACTGCAATCTTCCAGAAGATGCAGAAATCTGAATAATTAATATCAAATGATCAGCTGCAAGTTGTAATTTCAAGGAACAAAAGACGTTTATAACCACTCTTCTCGAGTTGTTGAAATTGAACAAAAGAAGTTTAAAACCACTCCTGAAAAGTTGTTGAAATACAAAAATAAAATAATGACACCAGCAAACCTTAATACTCAAAGAGTATTACTGTAACTGTACAAGACCTATAACCTTGGGAGTGCCAATATCTAAAACAAATGGAATTTCTGAAAGCAGTCCATTTTATTTCATTTATCTGCTTGTCTAATTAGCAACCTGAAACTGTCAGTTAGATACATCTTCTGCCCCTCTTCTAGCATGATTACACTCGCATTTTGTAGCTACATATGCTCATTTTTTTAAATATTAACTCAGTTCAAATTTGACAAACCTCATACAGAAAATAGCATACAACAAAGTAACTTCACTAAGCAGATTAAACAAATCAACTAACCTTCAAACTTCCAATTAAAAGTATGCCTATATCTTCACTTGAAAAAACCTTCTTAATTGACTGACCATAAGATCTTCCTTCACAGGATAGAAGGCTATACTGCTTGTTGTCTTGCAATATTTTAATGTCATTTCCCATATTTAGATTTCTGATCCATGTGCACTGACAATGACATATGAAACTGAATAGAGGCACCACCTGAAATAACAAAAAGAATATTATATAATTTTCCGAACAAAACAATGAAGCAAAGAAAATTTCAAAAATACATCAAGAATTCCTGATCTTGTAATTACCAGTTTTAGGTTGCCACTATGTTGTTCACCCCCAGAACCACATATGTCATGCTTGCATAGTTCCACGAATACTCCATGCTACAAAAACAAAATCCATTTAGAATACGATAACACAACAAAACATGATAAATTTAAATTCCAGTATCCAGCAGACAGGGAAAAAATTTACCCGAGGTCGAATTGTAGACGAAGGTAAATGTGAACTGGCATACATCTGAGCCAATCCTTCCTTCTGGTAACACCTTGCAACCATTTAATTAGCTTATCAGATGATTATACAATTATGAATGAAAAAAGAAGAAAACTCAAACACAAAAACTCCCTCACTCCAGAGCAAGAAAAGTTACATGTTTTGATCCCAATATCTCCTTCTCAGATAAGATACCAGCGAACTTCTTTCGGAAGCATGAAACAAGAAGTAATACCCTGAACCGAACCATTTAGTTAAGTACATCACCGAGAATGCCAAATCTCAATCATTCTATAAAACCAATGAGTTCCATAACCAAGCACGTTATAAAAGTATCTAAAACCCATACCATAATCTGGCAGAAAAGGCTAAGGAACCAATGAAGTTCCCTAACATACTCTGTGACCGTGAAAGTAAATGACACCTGCAGAATACAACTTCATTATAATATGCACATGAGGGATATCATCCGCAAGGAAATTACAAGGCCTCAACACATTTTAGATAGCTTCGAAAGGGGCAAATCCATCGTCTAAAATGAGATCAACTAATGGATACAACCAGAACCACAACCTACAGTAGAGGATCTTCTTCATGTATAAGCGGAATGAATCATATTCAGCTATCTCCTAGCAGGATCAGTGCCAGTTTTAGAATAAAACATATACAGAATTAAAATGTTTAGTTTTCAATGATTGTCAAAAGAAATGACGCCTTTCCAACAGGATTTTAAATAATTGGCATTCCCCAAAACATACCCAGTTTCCAATGGAGAGAAGTGTTCCACAGTAATGCTTGTCTTGAAGCAAGCACCAAGTATGAGCATCTTCGTCCAAGAAAATTTTGGATTCACAAAATGGACATTTCTGACAGATATCTTTAAAGAAGGCAACAAATAGAAAAGTTATAATGTAACCTTGCTCTGCAAAATACAGTTACAGAATACATTGCATCATTTTGAGGTAAGGAAATTAACAAAGTAACTGCACTTACAAGAGCGCCCACTCTGACACTATGCGGCAAAGTAAGAAGTTGATCAGTCAACAAAAGCCACACTTCGTTATCCAGCTCGACAACCATCCCTTGCATGTAGATACCTCTGACTATGCCAATATATGTTCCACATTCACCTTTACCCTTGATAGAAGTTTTCTCATTTTGAACACGTTTTTTGTGCAATCCAAGTAGTTGCAAATGTGTTTTCACTGTAGTTGTATACATTAAGCGAGAATCTTCCTTTCCTATATAAACCAATTTCTTTTTCAAGCCCGATACACTCACAACGTTTGCTATAAGTTTTGTAAATACAGGATGCCAAGATGAAGCAGAACCGCAAAAATATATAAACATGGGTTTTGTAAAAGAATGATTACAATGTTCTTGAATTGAATCATCCAACAACCTAGACTCATTGCGCTTAGAAAATTTACACTCACAGACCAAAATTTGGACCAAAAATCCTCGGAGATTTGTTGAAGCGGTTGATTTAGGACCAGCCGTGCTGTTGCAATTGCTAACACCTGATGCACACGGAACCACAGAAATGGGACCGATCGACTCCAACACTCCATGGAGTCGATAGCGAGACTTGGAACTGTCTTCGCAGACAGGGGAAGAGCCTGATGTTAGGGGAAAAGACTCAAGGTTCGAACAAAGACTGAGCCCACTATCGGAATCTGGGAAACTCCACCGGATAATCTCCAAGAAACCGCAACCGCGTTTGAAGGGAATGAAATTCCAAGCAAGAACAAGGATTTTCTCTCCGAGAATCCGAAGATCGAAATGAAGAATGTCGCAGCACAGGGTGGCAGAGCCATCGGAGAACTGGAAGCAACTACTGTATGAGCAACGAAGAGTGATCGCATCAGGGAGGGTCAGGGTTCCGACGAGGATGGCCGGCTGCTCGAGAGGGGTCAAAACCTTTGGACCGTCAGAATTAGGGTTAGGGTTAGGATTAGTGGTGGTGGAGGTGGAGATGGAGGGAAATGGAGGAGTGTGTTTGGAAGGGAGCGAATGGGGAGAGGAAGTGGCGGTGAGGGGACAACCGCCTTGGATAAGCTCGCTGATCTTCAGAACCTTGGAATTTTCCATTCCTACATCAAAGATTGAGGAAGGGACAACTTACTCAACCATAATCATCATCAAACTCTCTGCCTCTCTAGTCTCTGCCACCACCAGAGAGAGAAAGAGCGCCACACCAGTCGCCAGGGCGGGAAGCAAAAGGAGATTTTTAAACCGTACTACTAGTACTAGGCATCCGGTGCGGGTATATGGATGCAGGGTCCAATAACAAGCCGAAAGTCTGACCCGATCATAAATTCTTAGGTTTTTATTTTTTTAATCATATTTTTTTCTTTCCTCTTTTTGGATGGATAAGTAATTTCCAAGGACACATTCAGCACTAGTTTAGCTGTCTCAAAATAGACCAGGCTTTAAATGACCGGCTGGAAATTTGATAGTAATATAGTTACATCTGATATTTCAATCAAAACTACCTTCTCAATTTTATTTATTTTTTTTATTTATTTTGGTTTTTGTCAGTTTATGTCGATTTTTTATTTTTTTTAAAAGAAAATATAGTATTGATTGAGAGGCCATAGCCACCACATTGATGGACTATTTAGTGTTTAAATTTGTTTTGCTTCTTAAGTGATGAAACCTTATAAAACTCTTGATTATAATAAATTGGTTCGGATAAGAATTTAAAGGGTTACATGGAAGATATGTTCTAGTAAAAACAAGACCCTAAATCAGTCTGTTCTTCCAACAAAAGCCTTCCCCATTCTTGCTGTGGCATTCTCGGAGCTTGGGACAGTCTTAAGGTTTCCAGTGTCAGACATGTAGAAGTAATTATAGTTGATCCTAGTAACCAAATCTGCCAAATGAGGGAAGTGCCCCACGTTTAGCTTGAAAGAGAGGACCTGTATTGTTGGCATGCCGCAAAAAACAAGTGAAAAACTCACAAGTCATAGATCAAACAAATACAACAGAGAGAAAGAGAGTGAGATTATTACCCTGAGAAGGAAAGCAATGCAGTCATCAAACTGTTTATCTATACGCTCAACTTCCATTTCACATTTGGCCTTGATTGCAGAAACTGCTCCACCACTAAGCGTCTGCTGCACGGAATAGAAGTCCAACGCTAATCCAAGGATGCTGTTGATTCTGCTTGCAATCAGAGCCCACTGAATCCAATATAGAACAATAAACTACTGAGCCACCACATAAAAGATCCAAGCATTGAATTTCATAATGAAAATTGCCAAAAGAACTTGTCAATAAAGTGTAGATGCCTCCCACAATGAGGTTGTTGTAGCGCAGGTCCATCACGCCAACACCAAAGAAAATGGAAATAAGAGAAGGAAACTACCCACCAGCTTATCCGGAACTACGAAGCACTGCCTCTGAATTGACAATAAGTAGGACTCATGTACTTCAATGACCTCATCCAGAGAACAAGCAGTTGCCATACCCTCATGGAGTTCCCGCCATGCACTATGATATACCTGTTAAATCCTAGTTAGAGATCTAAAATTTCATACTGCTTTCAAGACAGACAGAAATGCAAAAGGTTAAGCATAATGAATAAAAAGCTGATTCAGTCTTCTGCTTGTGAAATGCCACTAATCCATAACTCTATTATTCATCCTTTAGATGGAAAACTTCACTTGCCTCTTATGTAAAGTGGTCCAATTTTAGTTCATTAACCTGTAATTTAGAAAGCTTCGTAATTCCCTCGGGGTAGGTATCTCTATCAGTTTTTCATTGGTATAAATGAAAATATACATGACATGCATGTGTCATAAGAAAGCAGACTTCATATCTCATTTACTTCAACAAAAAATTAATGGATAATGAGAGGGTGCCAGGAGACAATTGTCTCAATCTCTTATTTGATTAGCAGAGAGAAGAGGACATACTGGGTTATAGAAACACACACATACATTCATTCAAAGAAACATATTTCTGTAAATTTATACAAACATATGTTTATATATACACTTATTTTATAAACAAAATGTCTATTTATTCTTAATGGTCCATATCTGTTAGAGGAACATACAAACCAGGCAAAGTAGCATAATGATGCTTGTTTTATAAAAGTTGTCATGTCCGACACTACTCTTGTCAAAAGTTAAACCATGACACCTGTCCATGTCTAAAGACCATATAATAGAAATTAAACCCAGAATTTTTGTTAATTTATATACTATCTTTTATATAGTAGTCTTACTCTGTCCATCACATATTGGTGAAAAGCATCCACAAAATGGAGAAGTTTCTGCTCCACCAACCAGTGATGCTTGTGGTTATTTTTAGCAGTGCCCCTACCCTGCAAGTGAAGACCAAAAAGGGCAAGATCATTAAAAGTCAAAGTACATTAGAAAGCATTTTAATTCATTATTCTGTGCTATTAATATATATATATATATATATATATATATATAAATGAAGAGAAAAGGGGTAGAAATTGAACCATCCACATCCACCTCCGAGCTTTATCGAGTACAAATTTTGCACGCTTGACCTTTAACAAGAACCCCATCACCTAAATTACATTGAAAACAGTTTTGAGTCTTTCAGAAAAGAAAATTGGATCATAAAACCATGATTAGAAACAAAAGTGGAGAAAACTACCTGGTTATACTTCTTGATTGCCTCAGCATTAGCAATGAGTTCAAGTGGCCATGAAACCTGTTGCAATCAATGCATAACCAGATTCAAAGTGGAAGCATCATGTTACATGAAAAGTGGTTATTAAGCTAGAACAAACCTTATATGTAAATTTTAATAAATCAAGACCATCGATTCCAAAGGTGTATGCACGGCTTTTACGAGGAGTAGAGGGAAGTGAAGACATATTAGGTTGCTCATTGGCACTCAAAACATGACTTTTGGCAATGGACACAACCAAGGAATCCGGAGCACTCAGTAGCATGCCATCAGAAGAGTTTCTTATAGATTCCTGCAGCCAGTAAACACATATATTGCCACAATAAAAAGTAAAAGAAATCAAGAATAAATGTAGATCAGATATTACTGGCCAATAAATTTTGTATAAACCCTCCATGAGACCTACCCAGATAGCATGCACAAGGATTTATTAAACTATTTAACTGTACCTGTAATATTGTGTTTAACTCAAACTCATCATCCCATGTTTCTCCTTTGTCCAGCTTACTAAAAATCACAGTCAAAAAGTGCTGGAGCATATCACCTAAAGACATAAAGGAAACATGGAAAAGAAATCTGTGTTATCTATTGATGGACGATGACATTAGAGTTTAACTTTACTAGAAGATACCTGATCCTAACAAGTAGATGGCACGCAAAACAGCAAGCTCATCCATCAATTTCCAATCATTCATCAATTTTGATAATATATGCCTGCCGATGCAATCCACCTATCACAGAAATGAAACTCAAAAAATATGTGGACAGCATCTTACATAGAGAAAAACTAAAGCGGTGCCAATGAGCTTGAGTCATTCACCTGCTTCTTGATGTAGACAGTAAGGCATTCCTGCATTATAACTACAGGAAGTGGATTACTGATTGGTTCAAAAGTTTGAAGCCAGCTGAGAACTTTTGATGGAAGGGTGCTATTTTTCTGAAAAGGCAAGAGATCTGAGAGACGGTGATCATCCTGTTTCATTACAAGCATGTTACATGAAATCTCCTGATTTTTCCACAAAGGTATAGACTAAAGAGAATTTCATATATCTATCGTACAAAAGTACCTGAAAGGAAGGAAGAAGTGTAGGAAAGGGAAATAACACTTCTAACATCTTAGAGTCATCTTTTGAACGAATATATTCAGACTCACCAAATTGAAAACCAAAAGTATAGTCTGTTCCTTCAACTGTACAAGGTGGTCCACTCTCCTTACCAAATATAGCCTTCCGTAAAACCTCATCATTTAAAGAGGGTAGATACAAATTCCTGGATAAATTCAATGTTTTCAAAGTATCCCTATTCTTAGGAAGAATCATTTGGCAGACAGTAATAACTGGATTTTCTGGACAGAAAGGTCTCAAATGGGAAAATCTATTTACAACTTCTGCAGCCATTTTCTCTTCTTTTTTGTTAGCATACTGGTTTCCATTAAGCAATCTTTTCTCCTCAAGCGTATCGACCAATAATTTATACCAAATTTTCTCTGAGCATGTCGTAGGAAAACTTCCATTATCACGATTTTCCACTTTTTGTTTGTTCATAAAATATTCAAAAGAAGGAACAATCGTCTGTTTGTACCAGTCCTCTTGGCAAAGATATCTTGAGACATAATCACCATGGCCTATGAGACCTGCTAACGACACACACAAAATTTCCGACAACGTTAAACCTGCAATACTTTGCCCATGGTAAGCACTGTGTGAGCTGCCTAAACCATCGTTAATGTCAGAATCACTTCCTTTTCCAGATAGTGCTGAGGACGTAAGTGGAATATGACGGATCAACTGCAATGACTTTCCAGCAGATAGAATTGACTTAGCTATGTCCTTAATAAACAAAGGGCATGCTTGAAGGTCTCGGATGCTCTGTTCCTTTCCTCTTAAAGAACTAGACATTAAAATGGATTCCCTTTGTCCTACTTCCCTTTTTTCATTCATCCCAATTCCAGGATTCTTGGCAAAAGATGGGCCAGATAGCTCACCTTCTAACTTCTGATGTGTTTGTCTCAATAGATAGCTTTTCTCCCAGAAGTCATCCTCATCAACAGAATTTTTACTGTTGGCATAAAAGAACAGCTGCAACAAGAGGAAACAAGATCAGCAAAGCATTTGAAGAGGATATAATAGGAAAACCACACATACAGTATAAAATTGTTCCAATTATACCAGTTTCACTAACTTATACAAATTACAAACTAAACTCTAATTGTAGAAAAACAGATTCAAGAACATATCGTCTGTTAGCAATCAATGGGGGACAGCAGTGAAAGAAAAAACTGATGGATTTAGCACAAGTAATCATAGTGTACAAACAGGCAGCTTGTTCTTAACAGATTCATTTTTTAGGAGAGAATTTCTATATAAATTCTACATCTTACCTCCTCATACGGATCATCAAGTGTTCCTTCAAATAGCCAGGAATCAAGACCCTCCACATATGGCAACAAACTTCCAATAAACATATGAAGTAGCATCTGATAATCTTCCTCCTGAAATAAGCATAAATTTTAATTTTGGATTTCATAACAAGTAGAACAGCTAGTAACTAACACAAACAATAATAATGTGGCATAGAACGAGTCGCAACCTCACCACCTCGCACAAGACACACTTCATCTAGCTTCTTGTACAGATAATCCAGGATATGAACAGCCAAGTCAGCTGCTGGAATAGAAGAATTTGACTCAAGATATTCTCCAGGAATAGCACCAAGCACTATTTGCAATAGATACTCAGAACCTGAGCAAAGACTATCAATAGATGGTCATCAGCAATTTCCATAACAATAAGACGAACTCTAACATGAATGATGCACGTGATGCCATATTTGGTCTGGAAGCAATAACATTAAAACAAAATGAAGCATGATAGGAGCATTCCTCCTAAGGGAGTCCAGTACATGAAATTGAATGTCTTTCCAATAACAGAAAAGGTATTCTAAGAACTTCTCTACGAAAATAAAAAGAAAACAATAAAATTTAAAAGGACAAAAGACAAAAACATCTCCAACTCCACGGAAAAAATCGGCAAGTCCCTCCATTTAAGTCATGACAAATGGCAATATGATTGATGTATATTATGTGATTTGATATTTTAATGTTTTTTCTCTATTTTTGCCACTTGTCATGATTTAAATGGAGGGACTTGGTAGAGATAGGTGGTCCCAGCTCCACGAGAAGAAAAAGGATATATGAACCCAAACTCGAAAAACTCTAGACTGAGACTAGTCTCCAACAAAAGGCTCAAAGTACAACCATCAGTGATATCCCTTAGATAGAGCATTATCAAGCATCACAATACAAACCTAGACAAAGAACTTGCCAATCCCAACAACGTAGGAGCAAACCCAGCTCCATCACTGCTTATCTTTGTTTCTTCCTTTAAAGCAATGTCACGCAACCTCTGCCCCAAAAGCAAGTAACAGAGAATTATTGATAAAATCTGAGATAAAAGGAACTATCATCCCAATAATTATCATCCCAATAATTATCATCCCAATAATTAGTATCTAGAACATACTTTAAGCCATGCAGAAACAGAGCATGTAAATGCCCGCAGCGTAGGCGGAGGTAATCTCACAGATTTCTCAAATTTACTAATTAGAATTTCCACCAGTTGCAAGCATGTTGCAGCATACATAAATTGATTGACGATGGCGTGAAGGCTTGTATGAGAAAGGTGTTCCACATACATTCCACTTTTGCAGCGAAAACTCTTTTCATCACCATCCCAATAAAATAATGAACTAGAAAATCCTTGCAGCATTTGTAATACAGCTCCTACCTTTTGATAAACAAATAAAGATGGAAAACAACTTAAACAAATCAGATGGGTCAGGCTGGACAGCATAAAGTTTATAAGAACATCCAGTAAAATTAATTCAAAAAATTGAAACTATCATACAAGAAAAATGAGCAATGGCATACCACGTCAACTTCCCTTGTCCTCAAAGAAGAAAGTGGTTTTGCAAAATGTATGCCATCCGAGAAGACACCGTAAATCTTACTGCTTAAGCTTTCTGAAACTTCTATTTTGCCCGCATCTGCTTAATAATCGACCAAAAAACTTCGTAAGAGCATTGAAATTGTAATGCGCCTCGATAATTTTATTTAAAAATAAGGGTAGGTCAGAAAAGAATACCGCAACATATCCGCTTCCCCATTGAAACAATTAGCGGATTAGAGGCAAACAAGCTTCAAAAACGGCAACCCATATTTAATTCTATTTAAAAAATAAAAAATCATTAACTGAATTTCTAGGTCAGAATAATAAAGCGAGAAATACCAGATTGCAGGGAGTTTAAAGTTGAATTTATGTTCAGGTCGCTTCCAGGTGGAACATGTAGCTTAGGGTTTGTAATCTTGGGTACCATTGACACAAATCGGAATGATAGTTGTTTTGCCTTAATCTACTTTACAAGAGCAAAGTTGGAAGTGCTTTTTTCTGATATCTGAGCGTAGACTTCTGACGACCAAAGAAAACACGCTCCTTCTACTCTGCTCTGGTTCATCCCTTCCGATGCGTTTCCGCGACGCCAACCTTTCGCTGCAATTGACGCAGGGATGTTGGATTTGAAAATTTGCCGGAGGCCGAACGTTAAATAGTATGCCTACGTGGATGCGCTTTATTCGTATAGGATGGATCCACATCAAGCTAGACACTGCCTTTAAGCGGCAAAGCGCTCGTGAAATACCATTTTCCAATTATGAGAAAATTTCACTTTATATTTTGAAAGTTTTGCACAAATGCATCTTTATTTTATAAGATTCTACTATATTCCCATTTATATTCCATTTTGTTTCATTTTAACCCCTCTGTTTTATTTTAATTTCACTGTAATCGCCAAATTATTCGTCAACTCATAAATTTGACGTAGAAATCTATTTTTACCCTTTTACTTATGTGTATATGTACAGATAATTCATTTATTATTATATATTTATTTTTTAAAACATATACATTTTTATATTTGATTTAAATAACAATTGTAATTTTATTAATAATTAAACATACTGTGATTGGTTTAATTTAAATATAATTAGACTTAAATGTTGTATAATATAATGGACAGTTAATATTTTGCATTTATTACAAATTGAGAAATGGGAGCTTTATATTGAACATCTAACTTAGAGGTGTAGTTTTAATAATTTTACTATTGAACCAAACCTATAAGAACTAATGATAGTCAATAACTAAAATAATTTTTCATTTGTTACTTTTTAAATGATATTTTTATATTGTGATTAAAAATAGGGTTAGAATTGTATTTTTCATTAAAATATTAAGTTGACTTAAGTTTGATCAACAAAAGAAGTATAAATGAAATATGAAAACAATACAATACGTTTAAAAAACAAACTATGATAAAAATTCAAAATAGAAATGCATTTCTAAAAAAAAAAAATACTACATTAAAATATAAAATTTAAAGTGAAATTTATTCTTTTATTTTTTATTTTTTGCTTGAAAGAAATTTATTCTTTAAACATTGACCACTGATTACTGTATATATTATGTACGTGTCCTTATTCATGTCATCCCAGCGGCTTAGCAAACTAGACAAAAACTTATATATAATTATTGTACAAATCATGTAGTATGATAGACTACTTATAAATACATATTCAATAAATATTTTCTATAGTATATATATTTTATTTTTTTTATCATATAACATTACATATAATTATAAATGATTAAATTTATATAATACATAATTAATAAAAATGATAATAAAAAAATAATACACGTTGCCATTGTATGGAAATTTTTCTATCATGTCTTTGATGCAAATAACATGGAATTGTGTCTTATTATCCTATTGAAAATTCAAGCACTAATCATTGCTTTTGCCGAAGGCAGTATGTCGAGCCGACAATAATGTTTTTTGTTTTTTTTTTTCGATGGGAATGTTATTCAGATAATTAAATCACAATAGAACTTTCTCAAGTTCGATCGTCGAAGCCAATATTATCATACTATGATCGTACAAGAATGACAAAAAAACGAAGGGAGAAACTTGGGCTGGTATCGCATGTAGTCCCATCTTTTGAGCTTACATTTGAAGTTATTAGTATGCTTTTTATTTTTTAAATGAACTTATATTAAATTGTTAATTTTTTATTTTTTTTAAATATAAACTGATAAAAAATAAATCAATATATTTTATATATTATTCTTTAATATGCCGAAAGCTTCTCTAAACCAAATAAATTTGATTGAAACAAGACGGAGACTATATTTACAATTTGCTGTCTAAATTGTTTTCTTTTGTGTATGTAATATATACAGATTTTGTATTCTTCTTCCCTGATTTTCATTTCAAGTCGCTCCCCAAAAAGTACGAACTTGCTGTGTTAATTAAAGTCGCAGAGAAGACAAACACTCTCCGACTTCCAAGAATAAATAAAAAATTCGATGCAGCTCCGTGTGGCCTTTTGGGAGCAAATCTTACCATCTTCTTGGTTCTATCAAAAACTTTGTTTACTTTTTCAAAGTGTGGAGTTTCACTTCCATGAGTCCTTAGAAACAAACATCATGCACCTTGCAAGATTGTATAGCGAGAAACTCCACCAATCTGACATTGATAACGTGAGCTGGCCCAGGAAGCACCATGAATTACCCACTTATGGCGGATTTACACTTGCAGACCTTCTACGTGGACAGATGGACATAAAATCAATTCTCTGTCTCGCGCAGTCTCTTGGACTGTGCATATTATCCTATGGAAGACACAACAAGTTAGAACACTAGTCAGAAATCCAAATGTTTTGTTGATCTTTTTCAATACTTTTGTTTCCCAGTCTTTTGGTGTGTGTGGTGCTTGCAAAAAAGAGGAGGTTATGATTTTGAGTTGGAGCTAATTTAAGGCCAAAACCTTAGTATTTAAAGCTTACCATTAGGGTCATTGAAGATAAAGCCTGTGGTGAGGTTGATACATTTTGATCGTGTGAATTTCGCACAAAAGGATGCTCAAGCAGCTTAATAGCTGATGGACGCTCAGCAGGATTCCTTCGAAAGCAACAGTTGAGGAAATCCTTTCCCTCTGAAGATAATGTTTCTGGTATAGGTGGCGTTTTGTTCAAAACCTTGAACATAGCTTGAGGCTGCAGAAAAGAAGATTTTAGAAAGAATATTTAAGAAACATATGCATCCAAACTATTGTTTCAAAGTTTCTAAAATGAAGAAGCACATAAATATTTCAGTATGCAAGGAGAGTTGATCCCAATGAACATAAATTTTAACCCTACATTGCCCCAATAATGCTCTTAACATTAATGGGAATGGGAAAGATGCCATATTGTAGGAACAATGTGAAATTATTCGGTCATCTAAATATATGAGTAGGCTATCACTAAGTCATTAGGAACTATAGTAGTTTGAACTCATCAAACTAGAATATTCAATAAGAGAAAAATAGCAAATATGAGTCAAAGATGCCAAAATTTTAAGAAAGCATACCACTATGTTAGACCTGTAGATATGCACCAAATGCAAACTTAGTATTATTGACTCAAACACATAAAAATGAAAATTTTGTCTTGCAGGCAGTCATGCAGTCTTTCTTGAGAAAAACACAGCTTGGAGAAACAAAGATTCATAAAGGAAAGGGAATTAGCCACTATAAACTTTTAATACTGGTTCACCACAGAAAAGTCGCATTCATGCAAAAATTTGAAAGAGGAAATTGACAATGTTCTAAAAGCCTAAAACAAAGATAAAGCATAACAGTTTGACCATGTGCTCACCCCTGTAAAATCACTCCAGGGAGGTTTCCCATTGAACATCTCGATGACGGTACAACCCAAGCTCCATATATCAACAGCTAAAGCAAGACCAGGATGGGCATCTTTCTGTATTGCAGCTTTTATAACCTGCACAGAGATAACGTTATCATAAGCCGATACAGGAAATCTACAAACTTAGATAGTCTTGCAATAAGAACTACCTCTGGAGCCATCCAGTATGGACTGCCCTTCAGAGAAAGATCATAAGATAGTCCTGTAAGCTGAAATGGAAACAATAGTTTAGATAGAAACACCACCAAATAAAATGCAGGGGGAATTATAGAATGGCAAAGTGAATTATGATACATAATAGTAAAAAACAATCACAAATGAGACCAACATTTTTATCCGGATTGTTCATAAATAAAGTTTTAAAGAATATGCATCATCTATACTTGCAAAATATCAGTATACTCATAAATTTCTTTATGTGAAAGATAAGAAATTTGCACTCTAGTACTATTTATAACAACAAAAAACTCACATGTTTTGCCATCCCAAAATCAGCAAGCTTAACAGTGCCCGATTTATCAACAAGCAAATTTGCACCTTTGATATCCCTGCAGAGCATAATCATCAAATCATCAAAATTTCACCAGTCAAAGCAAAGAACAGTATGGACAAAAGATGCCACATGGTTCTCCCTTCACTAATTTCTTTCTAATCATACCACTAGGTAGATTTATAGGTATTCATCGAAAGATTTTACGACAGTACAGGTTGACCTTTTATAAGGTTTTGCTAGTTTGCAATTTAGTAACTAATTAGATTGTCAACAGTCGAGGTGAACAGAAAAGAAATTTATCTTATCAAGCACCATTATCACCTGTGAATTGTCTTCTTGCTATGCAAATAAGCCAGTCCAGAGAGAATATGGCGGGTGAAATGGCGAACTATAGATTCTGTTATAGCTCCACAATGTTCGCGTACAAATTTATTTATAGATCCAGGGTGTACATACTCCAAATATATGTAAAAATGATCATCAACCTGTACATGAAAAATGTTCCCAGCTTTAGTCAAACTTGCAAAAACTCATGTGGTTAATTGAACCTAATCATTACAAGAAAAATTAGAGATTTACTTACTATTTCACTACCATAATACTGCACAATATTTTGATGCTTTAAATGCTGGAGAAATTTTATTTCCTGAAAAAAGTTATCAGTAAGAACAGAAGCAGATCTCAAAGACTAAATATAAAATCATAATGCAAAATGCCGAATAACATAATTGAAAAACGATTTCAACGTCCTCAATCTATGTAGTGAAAAAATTGAACAGAACAACAATATTTTCATGAACAAAGTCTGGCACATAAACCACAATGCAAGTTTCTGATGTGATACTAATATAACAGCATGAATGAATAGTATCCTATCCTTATTAGCTACAGGGCCATGAACAGTAATACATAAATTAAATATAAAGGACTCCAAGAAACAACCTGCTCCAATTGCTTTATACATTCAGCAGATTTAGGATCATCAGGAATAAGATCTACTTCCTTCATTGCACATAAGGCCCCAGTCTCCCTGTCATGTAGATAAAGATGATAAAATAAATAGAGAAATAAAGAAAACTCTTTAGCTTCAAAAGTACTACATGCAAATCTGGTGAAAGCTTAGAAATACTTGCATACATGTTAGTTGCTAGATATACACTTCCAAATGTGCCACGTCCAATAAGTTTTCCTTTCTGCCACTGGCCTTTCATTGACGGAACATATGGGTTTTCCAAGATGTGATGTGTCGTAGCTGATGGTGATGCTACTGCAGCTCCAGGAGGAAGTGGCAACGGATGGGCCGTGACATGATAATTACTTTCTGGCCTCTCCACAATAGTCTGTGGGAGTGACCTGTGCTGCAGGTATAACGAAACTCCATTTGGACTTTTTGGATTGTGAAGGGAACTTCGAGCCACAGGGCTATGAAGTGGAGAATGATCCGGACTAAGTGGAGTTTTCATTGGAGAACCCATGGCAAAAAACCCAGCGTGGCTATCGTGAAAATCTTGAGAAGCCACGTGAGAAGGAAAAAGATCCCCCCCATTTGATCTTCTTGGGCTAACATCAGGACTTGAGAAAACACTAGTTGGAGCACTCCGGGAAGGAATATTTAGCCTCAAGTTGTAGTTGATGGGTTCCCTTTTTGGCTCTTGTGTAAACCCCCTACTATAGTTGTTTGAACTATTTATTGAAGCAGTTGCAACATGAGATGGTAAAAAGTCCCCAGTGTTTGATCTTTGTGGGCTAACAGGACTTGAAATACCAGTTACAGAAGCGTTCCTAGACGCAACATTTGGCCACAAGTTGTGATAAAGATTTCCAACACTTGTATCTGACAATCTCCTATTGCATAGACTCGAAATTTTTGATGACTTTGTGCAAACTTGATCTATGCTCTTCCTGATCAAAGAGAGTACAACAGTTTGACATTCAGACAAGAGGCATGTAAACATGCATAGAGCACCAGCAAACACACATTTTGGTAAGCATACTACTAGTATTGTATGTACAAGTGAAAATTATAATTTCAACTGTTTAATAATTTACTACATACCCATTGGATGAACAAAACTGTGCTCTATTTAGAAAATCAATTTTTTTTTTTTTGGGGGGGGGGGGGAACTTACCGACTTATGTTAATCAAAGAGTATAGTGGCTTTGGTTGGAGAAAGTGGGAGTGGAAAATCAAACAGTAATTAATTAATTTTAAAAAAAAAAATTTAGTCTATTTTTCTTCAAGTTTTTGTAGGTAGACGACACCCTATACCGACATGATATATGTCTATTTACTTGGCACTAATTATATTAGTAGGACTCTACGTACAATATAGCTCTTTAATTTTTACCATATATATTTGCAGAGCAGAGATTAGAGAGTGAGAGAGCTGAGATTATAATTTGGTAAAAGTAACAGTAAGATCATGTGGCTGAAATTACCATACATATTTGCAAATTACCAGACATCATATGAGACACGTTTCTGGTTAATCAAGACGATAGCCAGACATCAAACCAAAACTCACAGATACGATAAAACGCTAGAAATAATTTTAAGCTCATATCTGAAGAAATTCCTATATCAATGTCAACAGGTGGAGTAAAATGAAAGCGAGTTGATCCACATACTTGGATCGCATAACAACTCCAAATTTTTATTTATTTGCTTATTTTGAAAGAACCTCCTTAGCAACAAAAATATAAGAAAGAGAAAATAAAAAAAAAGGATAAAAAGCTTACCTCCCAAACGTCGCCCCCAGCCCTTCAACGGTGTTGGAATCGGGTTTTCGGGTCAAAGAAGATCCTGGAAGCGGCAAGGGCTGTGGCATGGCGGAGCAGGACCAGTGATCCACACCACCTGACGACTTCGACTTTCGAGACGAAACCGGCGAAACCGGCGACGAGCGAGAACGCTCACCTAAAGGTAAACCAAGGTCTTCATCAGTCGCGTACCGGAGTTTTCTCTGCCGCGTGAGCCTCCGCTGGTTAAGCGACTGCTCGCAATTGAAGATAAAATTACCAGCATTGCCATTGCATTTTTCAAAAGAAGAAGTGGAAGGCAACGAATAAGAGGAAGAAGACGAAGACGAAGAAGCAGAGGGTCTATGAGAAGGAGAAGGCATTTGAGAGGGTTTGGGAAGCTGGGTTGGTGAAAATGTAAAAATGGAGCCTATCTGTTCGACTTGATGGCCAGCCATCAGCCATTCTCACCCATTCTGAAATGGAAACGAAATTGGTAAACACCTTCCTTCTTTCTTTTCGATTTTCATTCAGATTAAATTAAATAAAAAGAAATGGAAAGTGTTAAGCTTTTTCTGGGGTCAATATAGACCTTTGGAGTTGAAAACCCCAATTCGTCAAGAGCCCTTATCTTGAAACGTTGAACGAGGCAGTTCTTGTTTTGTCGTTGGAGAGAGAGAGATCGGAAATTCGAAAATTAATAACAATAAATAATGCCTCGTCAAAATCGCGACTGCGTTTTCCTCCTTTCCCTGTATTTTTTTTCCCCTTATGAATTTCAAATCAACGAGTTATTTATTTTCAAGTGTGCATACGGCAAGGCGTCCAGCGTACTTTGGCTTTGGCTTTGGCTTTGGCTTTTGGCGGATCCACTCTATCTAATGTTGATGTACGTCGAATTGTCAGCCCTGTATATGTCGCGCGTGACGCACACCGCCATCAGAGAAGTGTGTCGTCCTGGTCACCGTTTGGAAATTTTGTTCAGAGATCGAGTAAATCAGAGCGTGGTCGTATGGAATTTGTAAATCTCAACGTCAACTTGGAGATAACGCCGTCTTGATAATAAATAATTTAATTTTTGAAAGCCAGAAAGTTAATATGAAAAAAAAAAAAAAACTATAAATTTATTTTCGTTTCTATTTATCATTATTTTTGTTTTTTAAATAACGAAGTTATTGTTGTGGCCGGCCTGCGGGTCGACTCGCATTAACCGTCAATGTGGTATGTCATATTGGATTTTACTGTTATTTTATAATTTGCATAGAGCATGTATTTCTTGCATGTTTAGGGAAAAAAAAAATTAAAGCTGTTTTATTTAAACATAGTTTTGAAGCTAAGTACCCCGTACTAATCAATCTTGGATACAGATTATGGAAGAGTTACGGGTTCAAGGTGAAAAAACCATTGTTAGTATCTTGATATTTATTCTTGATAGTGTGTATATTCTTTCATTAATTATGTTTGTCCTTTATATTTTTTGAAGCATTGTGGTATTAGTTTAATACAATTGACCACCTTTATATTACGTTTGCAATATATTAATATTATACGTATGAGGATGAAAATAAAGTCAGTGCTGTCCCCATAACAGCTTAAAAAGTTATTTTATTGTTGAATATAACAGCTTAAAAATTGTATGCGTTTGAGCCAGTCAAAGTAAGCTAGTTCAAGAAATATTAATAATTTACTTGCAGAATTATGACTATTCTAAACGTGTTGGTTGACTGCATCTAAATTGTAAAATGGCGTGCTCTTCAAGAATTATGTGGATACCTAGAATCTCGATTTGAAACAAGTTTTGTTTTTTTTACAAATGTTTATTGTTTCAGCTGATTAATAAATAAAAAAATTAATTATTCACGTCCGCTACTTTAGTATTCTCTTTAAAAAAATCATTATACTTCTCATTTTCCTTTCATCTCTAAAATTTCTGGAACTTTTTTTTTTTATTCATTGCTCTGCAACTGTTTTTTTTCTTTCCCTCTATCTACAACTTTTTTTATGATTTCACTCTCGTTTTTTTATTTTTATTTTTTTATTCTCAGTCACTGAAATCAACGGTATATTTAAAGTTTACTTAGTTAAAAATTATGACAAAATTTACTACTCCAGCAAGACTGTGTACATTGGGCCGGTGTGTTATTGCAGTATACATGACATAAATAACAAATATAATTTTTTCAGAAACAATATGTAACTAAATACCAAAAATAATATATTTAACGCCAAGATGTGAAATTAAAATATAATATTATATTCAAATAAAAATTCCATGTACTGGATTAAATATAGTCATATACATCTATTTGGTTGTTAGAGAAATGCAAAAACAAAAATTCCTAGAAAACTAAAAAAAAAAAAAAATAGCGAAACTAAAAATTTCGACCATTACTATCATCGTTTCATTTTGGAGTGACGCTATGGTGGAACCGATCCCATTTGAGAGATTTCATGAAAAAGCAGCGCTCCAATGATGAATAATAAAAAACGAAATCAGTGACTTTTTTCTGACGTAGCATGCATCATAAATGCATTTATTGCAACAATAATTTTGTTAGCATAACTCCCACATGACGATTGAGGATGAAGATAATGGTCACGGTGGTGGCGTTGGCTGTGGTCTTATGGCCTTCTCATTTTTTATGGTCCCAGTGGTTGGCTTGTGGACATCCTTTTGAGATTCCTCTATAGTAGGGAACTATCCGATAGAATCACCATATTGATTTTACTATTATATTTCATGGGATTGAAATGGAAGTTCAAGAAATAAGTTTATTCGAAATCCAAATTCGATGGAGATATTTATAAGGTCATTGTGGAAATAGAAAATTGGGGTAGGCTTTAGAGAGTGTTTTTAGATTAAGGGGAAGTAGGGGTGGGGCACGGTCGGTTTCGGTCGGTTTTTGCACCGAAAAAATCAAATCGGTTTTAGTATATATAGTAACCGACCAAACCGAAAAAATTTTAAAAACTTGTTAAAACCGAACCGGTCAGTTTCGGTCGGTTTTAATCGGTTTGGGCCTGAAAATAATTGGGCCAAAATGGCCAAAAATACAAGCCCATACAAAAAATTGGGCCAAAAATGACATGACTCATTGGATCAAAGTTTTCAAAGCCCAACCGGTTTAGAAACCCCTTCCCAATTCTTTTTCTCATCTATACCCATTTTCAAAGCCCAAAATTTTCCCATCTATTAACCCCAAAAAAAAAAAAAAAAATGTCTAGTTTTTTAATTTAACCAGCAGCAACTGCACTGCAAAAAATAAAAACCAAAACTACTGGACTTTGTTTTCAAAATTATTTGAATCAGTATAACAACTAACAAGCATTCAGCCATTCACCGAATCACATGACCAAGAAAGCAAAAATGCAATTAAAATGCAATTCAAACATAAAACCTTAAATAAAAACACAATCCACATTTAAAAAAAACATAATTAAAATGTAATCCAAATTCAAACTGAATTAAAATACAATGCAGCAAGCTTAATTAAAATGCAATAAAAAGTCCATACTTAATTAAAATACAATCCAAAAAACTTAGATAAAAAATTAATAGGTTGATAAAAGTCCAACTACTGCCTGGTGCCTGTTGCATAGTGCCTGGTGCTTGCTGCTTGCTGCCTGTTGCCTGGTGCCTGGTGCTTGCTGCCTGGTGCCTGGTGCCTGGTGCTTGCTGCCTGCTGCCTGCTGCCTGCTGCCTGCTGCCTACTAGTACAGTGGAGGAGGAGGTGGATCAGATTGGTGGTGGTGGTTGTGGCATCTCCTTTCCTTTTGGTGGTGCTAAACAAGACTCTCCTAACAAACAAATAATTAAAACACATAATTTAAAATTTAAATGAAGCTAAAAATTTATTAAAGTAAAATAAAGGCTAAAATAAAAATTATAAATAATAAAGTATAAGATTTTACCGAGTTCAATGCTATCATAGTATAGCAAATCTTCCATTGGCATATCTAATCTATGATCTACACGGACCGTAACACTTCGCAACCAATTTTGTGAACAAATCAAAGCCTCCACCATCTTTGTGCCCAATGAACTCCGATATTCATCAAGAACGCGACCTCCGGTACTAAATGCAGATTCGGATGCCATGGTGGATACGGGAATTGCATACACATCTTTTGCAATTTTAGATAAGATTGGATATTTTGTCCAATTCATCTTCCACCAACATAAAAATTCAAATTGATCATTGCTTGTATCCTCCACCGGATGTCCGGATCCACCAAATATCGATCAACCTCACATCTCAATTCCATGACATTTTTCTCCACTTGCATCTTTTTAAATTTTAGAATCCTCAAACGTGTCGCATCATCATTACCACTCATCACCACTTCTCTTTGTGGCACTAAAGCTTCTTTTCCATCATTGGAAACTGTTGATTTAGAAGCATCACTATCCTTATAAAACTCTTAAAACCGATAGAAAAAATCCTTTAAATCCTTAGTTACAGATTGAGCTTCGTCATCCTCATAAGCATCTTCAAACATCAATGATACATAATCTAACTTAAAGCGAGGATCAAGCACAACTGCAATAAGCAAAAATTTATTTACATCTCTTAATGTACCCTAATACTTCATAAACTTTTTCAACATTTCACGAGCCATTCCAGCCATAATTTCATTTGCACTTTTAGTCCACTTAATAAGCTCAAGATACATGAAACTAATCTCATCAAAGCATGTAACAGATGTGACATTCAAAGAACCACTCACTCTCAATGTAGCATCATAAAAACCTTTTAAAAATGTAACAAATACATTTGCATTCTCCCAATCAACCTTCCTAGGTGGTCCATCTCTTTTCCTTCCATTTTCATTATCTTGAAAGTATTGCAAATAGTATTGATCATCATCTTCCATCCTTTCAAAAGCTTTTTCAAACTTCAAAGTTGAGCTCAACATCAAATAGGTGGAATTCTACCTTGTAAGCACATCCAANGATAAATGTGTGTTGTTTGCTAGAAGGAGGGTACACTTTTCCGATCAAATCCATCGCCCACCCTCGGAAAGGCCACGGCTTGATTATGGGATTGAGAGGTACGGCCGGAATGTGTTGTACTGGGCCGTGACGTTGACAAGCCGTGCACCCTTTAGCATACTTGATGCAGTCGGACAAGATAGTTGGCCAGTAATAGCCATGTCTCCTGATCAACCACCTCATTTTCGTTCCAGCTTGGTGTGCTCCACAAATACCTTCATGCACTTCAGCCATCACTAACATTGCCTCATGTTTGCCCAAACACTTTAAAAGCAAGTCATCTTGTCCTTTTTTGTACAACTCTTTGTCAAATAGGACATACTTCACTGCTCTTAGCCGAGTTTTCCTATCAGATTTCCCATTTGGATTATCCAAATACTTAATCAATGAAAATCTCCAATCATTTTCATCAATCTCTATGCAAAAGATGTCTCCCGTCATATTCCTCTCTTGCAATGATGAAAGATCCCTCTTCTGTATGCTGATAATCCTTTCCGTCAACTCCTCTGGAATATGAATTCCTGAAGCAATCTGAGCCATCTCATTTGCCTCCCAATTCAGTTCCCTTGGGACATGCCGAAAAACCACATCGTCAAAACTTTGGATCAACTGATCGGCTACCATGTAATATGGTGACAAAGCCCAACTACGACACTGATATTCACCTGTCAGCTGCTTCAAAGCCAAAAGTGAATCACCTATTATCTCGATTGTAGATGCCCCCATCTCTTTTAAAATTTCCAGACCGATAATCAAAGCTTCATACTCGGCTTGATTATTTGAACATTCAAAAGTGAGCTGGAAAGAAAATTTTGTCTTTCTCCCCATTGGCGACCCCCACTCCTGCTGAAGTAAGAGTTCTCGATCCATCAAAACTTAACTTCCATGGTGTAAGAGAAATTAAAGCTATCTCGACCGGATCCTTCTCTCCTTCTACTTTCAAACAGGGGTGGTCGGCCAAAAAATCTGCTAGGGCCTGACCTTTCATCGCCTTTTGAGACACATATTTGAAAGCAAATTCTGACAAAGCTATTGTCCATTTTCCAATCCGTCCTCTGATGATAGGTTTTGACAACATGTATTTGATAAGATCGGTCTGAGAAATGATGATTACTATAGTCGGCAACATATAATGCCGTAACTTTGTTGCTGCGAAATACAACGCTAGACATAATTTCTCAATTGGAGAGTATTTTAACTCATTTGACATGAGGACTCTGCTCAAGTAATATACTGCTTGTTCTTTCCCAAGCTCGTTGTCCTGAGCTAGCAAACATCCGATAGAGTTTTCTGCAGCCGATATATAAAGTTTGAGTGGCTGGCCTTTACGAGGAGGCATAATAACAGGTGGACTGGCTAAATACTCTTTAATGCGGTTGAATGCTTCTTGATGATGACTCTCCCATCTAAATTCATCTTCATCTTTCAATTTCAATAAAGCTGAAAAAGCTTGAATTTTTCCAGACGAATTTGAAATGAACCTTCTAAGAAAATTGATCTTCCCAATAAGGCTCTGCAATTCTTTCTTAGTCTGAGGAGGTTTGGCTCCCACGATCGCCCGAACTTTATTTTTATCAACCTCGATGCCTCTCTGATGAACTAAAAAACCTAGAAAGTTTTCTGCCGACACTCCGAATGCACACTTTTGAGGATTCATTTTCAGCTTGTGCTTCCTCATCCGCTCAAATACCTTCCTCAAATCGGCAACGTGATCTTGCCGAACATCCGATTTCACCACGACATCATCAATATAAACTTCTAGTAGGTGTCCGATCATGTCATGGAAGATTGCATTCATCGCTCTCTGATAAGTGGCTCCCGCATTCTTTAAACCGAAAGGCATAACGACCCATTCGAACGTTCCAATTGCGCTGGGACATCTAAAAGCAGTCTTGGAAACATCATCTTCTGCAATAAAAATCTGATTATATCCGGAGTGCCCATCCATGAAGGAAAGAATCTCATGCTTAGCTGCCCCGTCTACCAATAAATCCGCTACCGGCATTGGATATTCATCTTTGGGAGTAGCTAAATTCAAATTCCGGAAGTCAATGCATATTCTGAGCTTCCCATTCTTCTTCATAACTGGGACTATATTGGCCAACCATTCTACATAACGAGCCGTCCGGATAAATCCAGCTTTGACCAGTCTCTCTATTTCCTCCTTCACCTTTAGCATGACCTCTGGTGACATTCTCCTTGGTGGCTGCTTAAATGGCCGAAATCCTTCTTTAATTGGTAGACGATGTTCCACCAACCTCCTGTCTAAACCAGGCATCTCATGATAATTCCAAGCAAAACAATCTTTGAACTCCTTTAAAAGCTCAATGATTTTGGCTCGCAGCTCGACCTCCAAAAGACTACTTACAAAAGTAGGCCGAGGATCTTCATTAGTTCCTAAATTTACTTCTAGCAATGGATCCTGAACCTCGGCCGTGGAGTCATCCATCTTTTTTGGTGCCAATTGGATATCATCAAAGATGAATTCCAATTCAACCCCAGAATCATCCTCCATGATACATTCGGCCAAATCAATGGCCGAATTATTTTCTAACTTCTTTTCTGCCATGTACACCATAAGCTTCCTGATAGTGGTATGGACCGCCATCGTTTTCCCATCTTCATTATGATGTACACTCATTGGAATTTTTTTGTGTTCAGCTTTGACATCTGGGCAATTGTTGGTCGTGCCAACTCATCACAAACCTCTTTCACCATTTTATGAGGCACCCTGACATCCTTCCAGGCCGTAACCCCTGCAGGACGGCCATGTTTATTGTTGCCAAAAAATTGGACAAGACCAACTTCCTCTTCATAGTACCAAGCCTCAACTGCATTGGCACTGACTAAGAAAGGCCGGCTATCGGCCTGAACCTCCTCAACTTCTTTGCCATTCCAAAACCACAATGTCTGATGTAAAGAAGACGGTACGCACAAGCTTGCATGAATCCAATCCCGCCCCAGTAATGCATTGTAGCTAGATTTGGATTCTACCACAAAAAATGCGGTCATGGTAGACTTTCCCCCAACAGTGATCTCTATAGGCAAAACTCCTTTAGCCTTAGTAATTCCTCCTTGGAAGTTACTGACTGTCAAATCAGTTGGGACAAGATCATGTTCACTTTTACATAGCTTGGTTAACATGAAAACGGGCAAGATATTTACCGCTGCTCCATTGTCTACAAAAACCTTATTAATAGGTACTCCATCAAAGTGAGCATTGATGTACAAAGGTTTCAAATGTTGCGCCATCCCTTCAGTCGGCTTTTCAAACACTATTTGTTGGGAGCCAGATTGAATGGATTTTTCCCTTGAATACTTGGGCCCTTCTACAATTTCTGCCCTGCCATCTCCGGTTTCGACGACATCTCCTTCAATCATACTAACCTGGTTGGGATGAGCTTCAAATGTCAACGGCAAAATTGCAATCATGTTGATGGCTACTTCGTCCATTGTTCCGAATTTAACCGTTAAAGCTTTGTCAGTTGAGGAAACTATCATGTCCTCGTCCACTACATCCTCATCCAAGTCTCTCAAGCATGAGATCATCTCGGCGCTTTGCTTCCTGACCCAAACACTTTGGTGCTTTTTTGGTCCCGAAGCTTTGGATAAAGTGATGACATTCTGAGCTGAAGCTGTAGCCAACTTCTTCAGATTTTCAGGTCTTCCCTCCGTACCACAGAGGTGTGACTCCAACTCTTTCAACACATTATCTTCTTTGTTGCTTTCCAGTTGGATCATTACGGGCCGTTTTTCGATGAACTTCTCATGAATCTTTGTTCCTTCAGCCGATCTCTTTGCCTCAGCATGTTGGCGCTGCATCCGCCTCTTTTGAGTTTTGGTAGGCGGTTGATAAGACCTCTGTCCAATTCGGTACCAACGATCTACCTCAGTAATTGGCGGCTTAAAAGTTCTTGGCTTCTCGATCTTATCCGACACCAATCTTGTCGGATGGTTTCTGGAAAAGGTGACTTGTAAATTTGGCTCAACTTGCCCCCCCCGGTGTCGATCAAGCTTCACCGGTCCGTTCCGCACCTTCGGTCCCAGACGTTGAAAAACAAAATTCTGATTGTGGTTCGCCAGTGTTGGCTTTGTCATGTCACAGCTTTGATTCCTAGCCGGACGCTTTATTTTCCTATCCTCAACCACATGCTTACACCGTGTACAAAGCACCTTAGAAGAAGATTCGGCCTTTTCGGCCGAATACTCCCTTCTAAACTTGACGTCTCTCTTCCAAATTCCTCCGGATGACGTTTGTCGTAGATCAATCCGAACTCTGGGTTTTGTCAAGTCTGAAATATTGGCCGAAACCATGTTTGCTTCGGCCGATGGGAAAGGATTACTATCCACTTCCATTATTTCTTTCCCTTTCTCCGGGAACTTCAGTGTCCCCTTCTCGATCAATGTTTGGATAGTATTCCGGAAGACTACGCAATTAATGGTCTGGTGTGACCACATGCCATGCCATTTGCAGTATGACTTCTTCTTCATCTCTTCCGCTGAAGGCAAAATATGGCCATCAGGTAATTTGATTACCTTGTCGGCCAACAAATGGTCAAAGATCTGGTCAGCTTTGGAGATGTCAAAACTATAAACCTTCTCTGGTTCAGCATGATTCTTTCTTGCGTTCATTACCAGCTGTGGAACTTTCTGGCTCCTCACTGGTCTGGCAAGAGCTTTGCAGACATATGGATGTGTAGCTACTACCTCTGCCGCATCCACCTCAATTGTTCCATCCTCATTTTCTTGGTCCTCAGCTTCGACCAAGTGAATTTCAGTATTTGGGTCCTTGTAGTATGACCCTCTGGATGAGTTTTTCCTTTGGTACTCTTCCTTCAGAATACCTTCATAACGAGTGGCCCGAGACACTAACTCGAACAGGTCATGGAATTCTGTCCCTTCAAACTTCTTCCGCAGCTTGTAGCTCAATCCGCCTTGTGCTAACTTGACGAACTCCCTTTCCGGTATATTCAGATGACATCTAATCCTTGCCTTTTTGAATTGGGTTATGAATAACTGCACCGACTCTCCATCCATCTGACGCAGACGCGATAAGTCCGCCATGGAAATCTCTGGCTCAATCTTGTAGAATTGTTCATGGAACTTCTGCTCCAATTCTTGCCAGCTATGGATCGAGTTTGGCTGCAAGTTGATGTACCACGTGAAAGCTGGACCTGTCAAAGAATTAGCAAACAAACGCAGCTTTAGGAAGTCATTGGCCGCTGCTTCTCCGCATTGGATAGTGAAGCGGCCTATATGTTCCACGGTCGACTGTCTTTCCTCGCCAGAAAATAGGGTGAAATCAGGAAACCTGAATCCCCTGGGAAATTCAATCCGGTCGAAAGCGTCTAGGTACGGCCTCCTATAAGACGGTCGTCCAGTTCTTCTGAATGCAGGACCCATCATCTCTTGGATGATGGTCTCGACGGCCTCCCGATCCATGCCTTGGCCATGGTTCATCTAGTTCGGTCCGTTCCTCCTTGCCTGGGCGTGGATGTCCGCTTGGTAGGCATGGGCATCATAAAGTCCATTCCTATAGTTTTGTCCAAAATGCTCCGCATGCCCCCCGCCATGAATCTGATTCCGTGCTGGAAAGTTCTGGTGTGGCTGGACATCTGCTCTTCCTCCATGTACGTTGGGTACAGCCTGGAAAGCTTGTGTCACTTGTTCTTCTCGACCATCCCTCATGGTCTGGCCTTGGTTATCAGCTTGCCCCCCGTCCTTCAAACTTCTTCCGCAGCTTGTAGCTCAATCCGTCTTGTGCTAACTTGACGAACTCCCTTTCCGGTATGTCCAGATGACATCTAATCCTTGCCTTTTTGAATCGGGTTATGAATAACTGCACCGACTCTCCATCCATCTGACGCAGACGCGATAAATCCGCCATGGAAATCTCTGGCTCAATCCTGTATAATTGTTCATGGAACTTCTGCTCCAATTCTTGCCAGCTATGGATCGAGTTTGGCTGCAAGTTGATGTACCACGTGAAAGCTGGACCTGTCAAAGAATTAGCAAACAAACGCAGCTTTAGGAAGTCATTGGCCGCTGCTTCTCCGCATTGGATAATGAAGCGGCCTATATGTTCCACGGTCGACTGTCTTTCCTCGCCAGAAAATAAGGTGAAATCAGGAAACCTGAATCCCCTGGGAAATTCAATCCGGTCGAAAGCGTCTAGGTACGGCCTCCTATAAGACGGTCGTCCAGTTCTTCTGAATGCAGGACCCATCATCTCTTGGATGATGGTCTCGACGGCCTCCCGATCCATGCCTTGGCCATGGTTCATCCAGTTCGGTCCGTTCCTCCTTGCCTGGGCGTGGATGTCCGCTTGGTAGGCATGGGCATCATAAAGTCCATTCCTATAGTTTTGTCCAAAATGCTCCGCATGCCCCCCGCCATGAATCTGATTCCGTGCTGGAAAGTTCTGGTGTGGCTGGACATCTGCTCTTCCTCCATGTACGTTGGGTACAGCCTGGAAAGCTTGTGTCACTTGTTCTTCTCGACCATCCCTCACGGTCTGGCCTTGGTTATCAGTTGGCCCCCCGGCTTGAACATTGTTCCGAGCCGGTGGGGGGATGTAAGGCTGAACTTGTCGTTCCATCATAACTCTTACATCGTGTCCACTGGACCCGGCCTGAAAGGCCGGTGCCTCAGTTCTTGGCAAGTTGCCAGTAGGTACGGCCTGAAAGGCCTACACCTGTTGTTCCTCTTGGCCGTTAGTCGGCCTTGCATCATTCGACGCAATTTGAGTCATCTGCACCTGTTGGCGCAGCAAGTCCATGATTCCCTGCAACATTTGCTGCTGGGTCTCCTGGTATGTCCCCAACTTCTGGGAAAGCTCCCGGATTGAATCCTGGGTAGACGTTTCTGTCGTGTCCGGAATCCTTCCAGCTTCCCTTTCTGTTCCAACTTCCTCCGACACGTTTCGGCTGCTAATGCTGCCGTGGGTGTCAGATGCCTGATTCTTCGAGCGAGTCTGCACCATCTTCTAAGTTGAAAACTTGTCTGTCCCACCGGGCGTGCCAAAATATATGTTGGTGTAAAACACAACAATTGGTCGTCTCCTAGGTGTGCGGGCGTGCCACTTCGAATCTAAAACAATCCAAAGAAAATAAAATGTGCGCCAGTTAAATCAAATTACTCAAACAATTGTATTAATTATTGAGAACAAAATAATTAAAAGGTTACAGATGCCTTTCAGATCAAAGGACTTTTAAATAAAATTTTTAACTAAAACAACTAAGAACACTTGACTACTCGAAGTAAATTCTAAAGAGAATAAACTAAGTTGTCTATGTTGTAGTTGTGTTGATGCAGGGATCCCTTTTCAAAGTTGAAGAAGCTTGAATTTATAAGCAAAGAATTCCTCAAGAAGCTTGCTTACTTCCGATGTGGGACTTTTTCAAGAAACCAACTCATTTATACTTGTGAAAGTCCAAAACATACTCATTCCCAAACAATGTGGGATAGTTGCTCTTTTCCAAAGTAAAATATTAATTTTCTAAGCAAAATTAGTATGTGGTCCAAACAACTTAGTTTTGATTTTACCACTTCTTCCTTTGATTACATATCTCTATTTTTTTGTTGGAGATTTTTAGTTTTATTTAATGATAATACTTACATATTCGTAAAGTTTCAATAGATTTTAATCTTAAAGTGTAGTTTGGAATTGGTTGATGAGTGAGCAATGGTATAGAGATTTCAGGCTCCAATCGACAACGAGGGAGCAGCTGTAGAAGAGAAAACGTTTAGGGAGCTGTTTAGAAGGTAGAGAGGGAATAAGTCAACTTTTAGAATGACAGAGGTAAAGAATACATGTTAGCACGTTTTAAAAAATAAAAAAATGATAATGTAAATTAATGATGTGGCATTTTAAAACAAATGACATTAATTGGGTGCAAGTGGTACCAGCTTAGGCGCTAAAAATTAATATATATAGTTTTTGCCAACTGAACTATCTCACCTATAATCTTTATCTTAAAGTTTCAGTAGATTTTTAGTTTTATTTGATAATACTTATCCATTCGTAAAGTTTCAATAGATTTTGATCTTAAAGCGTAATTTGAAATTGGTTGACGAGTGAGTGATGGCGTAGAGATTTCAGGCTCCAATCGACAATGAGGGAGCAGCTGTAGAAGAGAAAACGTTTAAGGGAATGTTCAGAAAGTAAAGAGGGAATAAGTCACCTTTTAGAACACAGATGTAAAGAATACATGTTAGCAAGTTTTGAAAAAATAAATAAAATGATGTGGCATTTTAAAACAAATGATATTAATTAGGAAGTGGTACCAGCTTAAGCGCTGAAAATTAATATATGTAGTTTTTGCCAACTGAATTTGCCAATGAACTATCTCACCTATAATCTTTTTTGTATAGTCTTTTTTGAATATTAAATTCATGTATAGTCTCGCATGTTTATACAATTAGAAAATGTAAAATAAAATTTCCTTCCTCTCCCCNTTTGAAAATCTTGGTTCTGGACACACAGCCATATAATATATATATATATATGCAATTATGCTATAAACCCCGAAGTTGGGGTTTATAGTGTCCCCGACATTTCAATTTCAAATTGAAATTGAAGCTGACACGTGTCAGCCTCCCCCCCCACCACACACACACACACACACACACAATAATATTCCCAAACCAAGCTGATCTAGGCGGCGCATGAGTCTCTTACTTTAAATGGACTTTTAACTTTTCTAATTAAATCCGCCTTTTCATGCACCGAGGATGGGATCGTTTACTTAAAAGTTAAGTTTATTTGTCAAAACTATTTGTCTATGCACACTATTTCTATATTAAATACATATATTATTAATATTAATATAAATATATAGCCTTAGCCCGGCCATAAAAGATTTATCTTTCCATGTTGTCTCCGAGTCATGCATACACTAAAGACCGGCAAAAGCTAGCACTACTACTGGCACTAACCCTTTTACATATATCACTGCTTCAATTAATGCTGGTACATATATATATATATATATATATATATGTACATGGATTCAAATCATCTCATGCTTTTATGCTTGTAACAAAGTTAGGAAAAGCAGCCATGGCAACAGCCTCATCAACTTTGCCTTATCAGCAGCAGCAACCTGCAGGAGCAGCAGGAGGAGTTTTGGGAAACCCTGATGAGGCAGCTCCGAGCAGAGCTTGGCGTTCGTCTTCTGGCTCCATAGGCCCATTCTTCGCAGTGATCTCTGTGTTGACAGTTGTCTCTGTTCTTTCGTGCATTTTCGGCAGGATGTACAGCCGGCACAGCCGAGGGGCGGCCCCGACTCCGCTGGAGAGCATAGAGGGAAGCGGCTGTTTCTGGTGGGTGAAGCCGAAATTCTGGCGGTGTATGCCTGCAGGAGATCTTGAAGTTTCACCAAAAGTAGTATTCAGCTTTCCCGATGGAAAAATAGATGCTCAGGTTCAAAATCCTCCTCAGCCTTAAATACATAATATGTATGGTTCAGTTTAATTTGTAGCTAGATATATATACATATATGAAAAATAGATAAAAAAGTTGGATATTCTTTTGCACTATTTATCTTTATAAAGTTTTTCTTTTTAAATTTTGACAAAGGATAAAACAAATAAAAAAATATTAAATTGAAAAAAAATGATTTGATGATTGTAAAATACACATGAATTATTTTACTACGCCAAAAACCTTAATAGGCGACGTAAAAATAGCGTCGCTAGTTATAAACGGCGACGTAAATTCATGTGTCGCGGAAAGGGGAGTCGCCGAAAGTACAAAAAAATTCGCGACGTCCAAATTGCGTCGCCGTAAAATAGAATTAAGGCGACGCAACGCGTCGCTGAAAACCGTTATACATTCGCGACGCTAGTGTCGCAGTAACCTCATCAAATCGGCGACACAAGTGTCTCCGTTTCTCATTGTT